>CM022300.1:467552712-467793718 GCA_011799875.1 Thinopyrum elongatum
TATTTGTACTAGGCTATAGAGCTAGTTCAACTCTAGTGTAAAATTATTTGAACTAGCTTATAGAGTTAGTTCAACTATAGTGTAAAATTATTTGTACTAGGCTATAGAGCTAGTTCAACTCTAGTGTAAAATTATTTGAACTAGCTTATAGAGTTAGTTCAACTATAGTGTAAAATTATTTGTACTAGGCTATAGAGCTAGTTCAACTCTAGTGTAAAATTATTTGAACTAGCTTATAGAGTTAGTTCAACTATAGTGTAAAATTATTTGTACTAGGCTATAGAGCTAGTTCAACTCTAGTGTAAAATTATTTGAACTAGCTTATAGAGCTAGTTCAACTATAGTGTAAAATTGTTTGTACTAGGCTATAGAGCTAATTCAACTCTAGTGTAAAATTATTTGCACTAGTGTGACGCCCCCGGCCCGATCGTGCACTAATCATACACGCAAATGCACACGATCAAGCCTAAGGACTCACGGGAAGATATCACAACACAACTCTAAAACATAAATAAAGTCATACAAGCTTTATATTACAAGCCAGGGCCTCGAGGGCTCGAATACATAAGCTTGCGAACAAGCGTCAGCGGAAGCATCAGATATCTGAGTACAGATATAAAAGAAAGTATAGAAAGGCCTTTAGAAAGGCGGGGCAAAATAAAACACTACGATCGAAAGGCGAAGGCCTCCTGCCTGGGACCCTCCGATCCTACTCCTGGTCGTCAGTCAACTCCTAGTAGTATCCATCCTCTGGGTAGTAGTGGTAACGATCGTCGGGGCATCTGTCTCAGGGGGCTCCGTCCTCTGGTCACGTCAAACTGATATGGGGAGAAAAAAGGAAAACAAAGCAACCGTGAGTACTCAGAAGTACTCAGCAAGCAAGGATCTACACTACATATGCAACATTTTCAAGGGGAGGCTGTATATGTGGACTGGGCTGCAGAAATGCCAGAATAGAGAGAAGGCCTAGTCCTATCGAAGACTAGCATCTTCAGCGGTCTTGCAGCAGTAGAAGAGAGTAGAACAATACCATATAATGTAGCAGTAATAATATCAACCTCAGCCAGAGATCCTTTCTCGACTCCCTGCGAGAAAGCAATCCCAGAGCCATACATTCATCAACCTCGTCCTGAGATCCCTTCTCGACTCCCTGCGAGAAGCAATCCCAGAGCCATACATTCATCAACCTCGTCCTGAGATCCCTTCTCGACTCCCTGCGAGAAGCAATCCCAGAGCCATAGAGAGCTTTTTTTTTAGCCCCCATGTCTATGCACCCTCGCACCGCATCCCAGGGGAAATGCTGCATAATAGGGCCACGTGAAGGAGCCGAGAAGCTATCCTCCTTGAGGTTGGTGCAGCCCTGGGGGCGCCCTCAGTTGTTTATCCAACCAGTCGGAGAAGGGGGCTTCCACTTGGAGCGTGGGGCATAGTCGCTGTTCGACCGTGTCGTCCGCCAGCGCGGGCGATGGGGCTTCCACTTGGGCTTCGGCATAGTCGTTGTTTGACCGTGTCGTCCGCCAGTGCGGAGGCCATGGTGTTCCACATCGGCGTGGATGGGACACTCTATGTTAGAGTCTCCAGGCGGTGTGCAACTATTTCGTTTGGTCACGCTGACTGAGAACGACGAACTGGAGGAGGTAGGTGTATCTGGGGCACCCATGAGCACACAGGACCACGAGGCCCTACATCAAGGCGGGTTGCACCTGAATCTTCTGGGCGAAGGCGCACTTAAAAAAACCTGTGTGAGGGGGGCAACTGGGCAACCTGCACTGTTGAGTGATCCTCTGGAGGATCAATTCGCATGTGGAGAAGGCACGAAACAGCAGGCAACCCCATGGATGGTTTGATGTGAACGGAGCCGGCCGCCACACAGAGCTCAGTCGCTTGGGTTGTATACCCCCAAACGGATGCAGGGACGACCTGAGCACAGACGGCCGTGGCCCAGTCTTCTCATGCAACACAATCCCTGAGGAAGGACACCCGGTGCTCCTTGCGACGGGCGCAGCCTGAACTGTGGTTGGAGAACAGGGCCTCGCGTCCCTGACTCAAACAATCTCGATTAGCTCACCGGGACAAGGGCACACCACCCCCAAGGACCCCCAGGAGGTGACGTGCACGGGAAACGGGCCAGCTAGGACAGAGCTCGGTTGCTTGGATTTATCAAAGCTGTAGGGATGGGACCCGACACAGACGTTGTGCTAGCCCTTAATAATGAGGCGGTCGAGGGGGGGGTGTAAGCGCGCTGCGACATTCATTGGTGAGAAGCACCGGGCACGAAGGTTGGGATACGTAGAAATTCATCAAAGCCAAAAGCCAGTTCCGATAAGAGTTAAAGTGATACAGCGGCAGGGGCGGGCCTGAAGCTTGAGGATAATGAGCCCAAGGGGCGCCCTCAATGAATTAAACCAAAAGGCACCTGGCAATGGATGAGACTGAAGAATCGAGGCAGTAGGATTGGATGTGAAGCTTGATCCTCACCATCCTAAGGGCTCCGGAGGCTCGATGAGGCCCACGAGGACGAGGGGGCTCACGAGGGTCGGGGGGCCTCTGGAGCTTCACCACATGCCGTCGAGCTTCATGTGCCGCGTGCGCGGCACTGCCGAGGAGCTGGTCGTAGCTCTCACATTCAAGAGGCCAAAAGGCATGCGGACGTGGCGCAGGGTAGCCCCCCACTCCGGCCAACGTGCGATGGCCAGAAGAGGCCTGAGAGGCAGCCCTATTAAGAACCGAGGATGTTGATCAGACGCGCAAGCCATAGCCCATGTCGGGGGTGGCAATGCATGGGTGGGTGCGCGGCAACGCCGCCCTCGCATGGCCCATTTGGCACTCCTGAAGGGCCTCAATCGGCTTGGTGTGAATTCTCGAGTCCATTGAGCTGCCGCGGCCTGCGTATTTGACTGCGGGGGGGCAGGCATCAAAGCAAGCGCCAGGGGTGCACGAGACCCACTCGTCGCACTGGTTAGGTTAGGGCTCTCAGATGGAGCCCCCTAGCCCGTCCTGAGGGAAGAAGTGGGCACGCCTTCCTATGTGGAGGAGGGGGTGTTCCGATGGTAGGCGCGGGGCGCGCAGCACCGCCAGAGGGCTTCTTGGCCTTTGGACAGCCCTGGGAGAGGAGCTGCTCGTCTTTGCGGGGGTGCCTACAGGAGGGGGACGCAGCCCTGTTGCGAGAGATCTCGGCTATAGCGGCCTAGTAGGCAGGTTTCAAGAGAATAGACTAGTCTTCTCATCGCAGCGACAGTGCTGTATTGCTGCTTGCCCCTGCATTTTGATGACGTTGTAGCCATGGTGGGTTGCAACCATGAATTTGGTTAGGGCAGCGGAACGAGGTGGGTTGTTGTATGGGAGGCTGTGATGTGGGCGACGTCGAGTCAATGAGCTCGATGTGGTAGTGTGCGCTGCTGCCGAAGGTGACGGGGAGGCTACCAACCCCAGGGGTGGGTGGAGCCCACGGTCACTCTAAGAAAGGCTTGGTGGGTAGGAGCTGGTCATAAGGCACTTGGAGCATGCCTGTAAATTCCACAGAGGAGGACATGAGGCCGGGCGCCCACCATCAATGAGGGGGTATGGTGACTGCGATGTTGCTGAGGTAGGTGTTGCAGAGCATGGGAGCACGTCGGATCTGGCTGCGCATTGAGGTAGGCCTTGGAGTACAAGGTGATGGCGTACTGCACCAACCGGCAGAGGGGCGGCGGCCCGAGTTCGGGCGGGCCGCGTTCACCTCGACGAGAGAACTGTTGAAGACGCGGTTTGAGGGGGGTGCCTGGGAGCACCGAGGATGCAAGCAACACGTGTGGTTCTTGGAGCCCCCAGCCCCTCGTCTTTGATGGTTGTCGTCAGTTCCTTATTGCGGCGGTGTTTGGGGTGTGGCAGTGGAGGGAGGCCGGCGTAACCTGAGAAGGCCTCACGCGGCTGGTCACGCGGGGGCCTCACGAGGCCATCACGCCAGCGATCCTCACGAGGCCGGTCGCTGCAGTCCTGACGGGGGTGGGATGCCCAGCGGCCTCCGCCACGGCCTCCTCATTGATAATAGCGCGGTCGTGCGCTCGGGACGGGGCCAAGAAGCTCGTACGGATCGCCCTGTGGCTACCTGGCCAAATCATTGGGGTGGGGTGGTGAGGTGGGGAAGACACAGTAATGGGCGGTGGTCCTGGCGGTTCGTCGCGATCACAAACGCGCTTCTGACTCAGGCTTCTGCTGCCAGCACGGGGGCCCTGTGCTTCGCCTCTTGGCCTTGGCCTTCGTGGTCTCTCAGGGTCATCCTCAGGGTGGCTTGAGGAGGGGAGAGGCGGCCTTCCTCGGCCCTAGCGTACTTGTCAGTCAGGTGACATAGCTCCAGAACCGAGAACTGTACATCATGGATGGCGAGCTCTCGCTATCGTTGGACATCGGTTATGCCCTCTGTAAATTGGAGATGATGGCTCGTCTCGACGCCTTGTGACATTAAGGCGGACTTGGTGAAACAAACACTGCAGTACTTACGAAGGATCTAGCCCTGGCTGTGCTTCACGGCAGCAGTCATTGACGATGAGGGTCGGGTCGCGGGTCCCTTGGTGTCGGCGATGATTGAAGCGCTCGCAGAGCTCGTCCCAGAGGAGGAGGGATTCCCTCGGGAGGTGCATGTTGTAAGGAATGCCGCGCCATTCCTTGAGGGAGATGGGTTAAACAATGGACGCCATGAACTTGTCATCTACTTGTTGCCGTTCGATGCTAAAGCGCGTAGAACTGGAGGAAATAAGTAGGGTGGAGAGTACCGGCCTTGAAATAAGAGCGAAGCGAGGGGCCCAAGGGTAGCTTGAAACTTGTACTGTCCGGCCAGATTGACGAGGTGCAGCTCGTGAGAGAAGGCTTGGCAGCCTGCCACGCTTAAGGGTAGGGCCCACGTGGAGAGGCACGGGTTTCTGAAGCCTGGCAGGGTGGCTCCAGCGGGCCTTAATCCGACATTGGTGCGGCGGGCAGGGGAGCATGTGCATCGTGCGCGGCTGCGCACAACCTGGAAAGATGGCCCTCAATACCGCCACAGAGCCGGGGCGGCCACGCGTGGACGGGTCGCGATCAATGAGAGCGAGTACTGGGTCGTTGTCGGCGCGGGGCGCCGTGGGCAGAGGTGGAGGAGCGCAATGCGGCCACTCACCCCACAAAGACGGAGGAGGGCGGAGGATGCGAAGATGGGAGGCCTTCACCGCCTCGACGGAGCGTAGATGGGCTCCGGTGATGCGGTCCAAAGCCAGGCGTCGTAGGCCTAGTCGGATGGGGCGGTTTTGTTTTTTAGTTAGCGCAGCAGCTCCCGCGCCAGGAGGAGTGCGGCCTGCGCATTCGCTGCCTGCGGTTAACCTGGGAAGACGGACACAGGAGGGGAGGAGGGAAGGTGTGGCCGTGCGCGTCGCGTGGTGCAGAAGGAGGGCAGCGAATAATCCTGATGCTCAGGGCTTAGCAGGTCAGTAGCCAAAAGCATGACAACGAGAAGAAAAGCGGAGCGACGAGGGGCCACCGGGACCATCGGGGACACGTCTAAGACGCCCACGGCGGCCCGGCGCTACAGCGCGGACATGTGAGCTTCAGCCATGGGCACGGCGAGCAAAAATGATGAGCGTTGATGAAGAGGGCGGAGCTTTCTGACACGCCCCTACATGGCGCGCCAAATGTCGGAATCGGTGCTCGCAGACCCAAGAAGGTTCAAACTCTGGTGGTTTGGAAAGGAATGATCTCGCTTGTCAATACGCGCAGCTGCCATGTCCAGGCTGATCTATCGAGTGTGGGGGATAGTGAGAGGGAAATGAACACAGAGTTTACCCTCGGTTCGGGCCACCTTGCGGTTTTGTTAAAACCTACTCCTGCTTCTGGTGGATTGGCCTCACAAGGAGGTGAGGATGAACTAGTAGAGTGGTTTGAGCTGCCTCATGAGGGCGGTTGGCGAAAGAGGATCGTCGAGAGTCGGATCCTTTCTACGGGGTGGCGTAAGCCCATATTTATAGCGGACTTAGTCCTCCTTCCCTCATAGTTAGGAGGGAAAGAGGATTCAACAATTAACCAAATTTCGAAATGGGACAAGGAGCAATATTATCTGATGAAAAGGTGGCGTCTTCGCCTTGCAAAGTTTTGTCATGATTGCAGCGGTGGGCGGCGATGACATCCGTCCATCCAGCTAGTTGTTTGGTCTCATGTACCGGAATAGAAAGCTTTTGGGCATTTCCTGTGGAACCTGCTGCCTGCCCTGCTCCCATAGCACGAGAGGAACTGTTCCCCTCTGAGGCCAGCTGGCGCGCGCCTGCCTGGTGGGTCATGGCTCACGTCGTGAGGGCCTCCACGAGGCTTGGGAGGCTTGCAGTAAGTCTCCGTCCTCAGGAGGCAGGCTCGGGGAAGATGATCACTCTAGAGGCTGCATCGATCTCCTCACGAGGCCGGGACCCTCACGAGGATCTGTCCTGGGGGTTTGAGCTTGGGCCGTACCGGGCCTCGATGAGCACGCGGACGGGCCGCAGCAGGCAAGTCTGGGTCCCCCCAATCCCCGAACACCGACAACTGCCGTTTGATGATACTGTTGTCATAGTAGGTCATGTTTTCTGTCATGATGTACATCCATGATGATTTTTTTAGGGACAAATCAAGTATAGTCATACAGGCTTTATAGAAGTGTTCGAGACAATACCAAAAATAGCATCATGGAAGTGGTCCAATTCCATGACGATAAATGGGCATCAGGGAATGTGCTTGTCGTCAAGGGTATAAGGACATGTGGCATCCACCGTAATGGGTCGAGTTAAGATTCGGGTTCCGGTTTGGATACGATAACCCCATTAACACCTGGACCATGGGGATTTCACGTTGTAAAATTCTCATTCGCCAGAGGATTCAAGTTGTCAGCCCTCATGCGAACAGATGTCAAACGTCCATGGACAGAGTCGACAATGAACTTGACACATGGGACTCTTCCTCTTCTCTCCGCCCCGCCACACATAGAGGGCCATATAGGTTAAAGCCGCCCAGCGCCAAAGGCCCAAGATTTTGTCAGATCTAATGGCTGGCCCCATCATTTTCTGGACCAAATTGTGTACCCAATCATATACGACCCATAATGCCGCAATTTTTGGGCTAGGTATGGCCCATATCAGATCCGGGCCCGTTAACAACTGCAATAGGTGGGAAAAATTAAAGCCCCAATAAACAGAACGAGCTTTAAAGGCTACTGGTTGCGGCCAATTGGGGCCGCTTTGTCTTAGCCTATTAATGGCAGTTAACAGTGTGGCCCGATTATTAGTTTTGGTCTGTTAGCGGCCCTGTGTTACAATGAGGCCTCTTTCGGCCAGTTGCACTGCGTCCATTTAATGGCCCGAGCTCATCTGGGGCTATTGTCGGTCTCGTAGTGACTTTGGCCTCTTACGCCCCGTAGTCTTCTTGTATACATTTAGAACAAACTGGCCTATCGGGCCCGTAAAGCCCTGATACGTTTGGGCCTAATTTTGTCCCGCCTATTGCATTCGGCCTGCCCAGCCCGTCCTATAACATGGGACCACCAAAGGCCCAAACAACATTCGGCCGTTAATGGCCATCATATCACTGTGGGCCAATAATGGGGGATTGTATATTGAGCCTCCCGTTAGCCGTGATTTGTTCGACACAAGTCGGCTCAATCGACATCTCAGATGTTAATTAAAAAGGGCCATTTATTTTTTGGCCCAATAAGGCACGCGCTTTACTCTACCTTTTAAGCCCGGAAAACTCATAGAGGGCCAGATGAAGTACAGGGCCTACTATAGGCCCAAGAGATGTAGGCCCACGGTTCGGCCCATTCATAGTGATTAGCGTACGATCAGTTTTAGTACCCATTTTTATTATAAAACTAAGGGTATTGGCTATTGCCGCTCCGTTCAAAGCTTACGACCTTTAGCCAGACAGCGACGACAACATTATACAGCTAATGAAACATAAGCATCGTGACGACGAAAAACTTAGACTATACAACAAAGAATTTTACGCATATACATCTCCGGGCACTCAAAGTTCACCGCCAGTGAGAATAAAGGGCAAACAGACAGCAGATCCATGTACCACTCGGCACACGGTACACCACCAGTGGAAGTGTTAAGAACACGCTGCCAAAATATATGACAGGAACGACAGCACTTGAACAACATAAGCTGCAAACGCACAGGAGCTACAGGGCAAAATAGGATTAGCAACATGATGAGATGTGCTTGTTTGACGGCTTTATATCCACCAAACAAAGCGCATAGCATCAATAGACGTCCGATAAATTATGGTATATTGCATAGAGATGGAGTTTCGAGTCGGATTTGAGCGGAAGCAGTCTTTCTGCTTGAAATTTCAGACTGAAGAAGTCGAACGATTAGGCGGCGGACTTCTCGACCTTGTGTCATGCTATTAGCGGTAAGTTCAAACTACATCAAGGACATGACTTTGGGGTTGGATCGCTATCCTCAGATGGTTGGCCCTTCTTTCTGGAATATATGTTGGTGGGACAAACCAATGGGTCGTTCACTATCATTTCCCCACCGCTTCCATCATTATCCTCTACCCCTCTATCTCCCCTTCCCGCCCCTCACACCTCCCCCCTTACCCCCCCTCCTATTTAATCCTACCATCCATCTTAACCATCCCTAACCCCCCGTTCCACCTCCCCCACTCTCCCTTCTTATCCAACTTTCTTTCTCCCACCATCTCCTTGGACCCCGCTACGCTCAGTTTCTCACCCCTTTCCCAACCTACTTTCCAAGGATTAGCCTTCCCCCCTCAAGTTCATCTCTTACACCTCACTTGGCCCTCCCCTCAGTTATTTTTCTCTGTTCTCCCTTCTCCTTGTCTTTCTTTCTACCCCGGTCTTCCCGTTGTTAATTACGCCGTACCCAAAAATCTTGAAACTCGCGGATCGAGCTAGTGCAAACTTAGCATGTAACACTTATTGTACTAGGCTGTAGCGTAGTTTAACCTCTCAGTCCTGTACCCAAATAACCTTCCGCCCGCAACTGGCCTTCACTAGAGCTCGTCACACCTCCTTATCCCTACAACACAATGAACTGTTATAATAGTTCACAACATAGTCGTTAAATTATTTCGTACTAGGCTATAGAGCTAGTTCAGCTCTAGTGGAAAATTATTTGTACTAGGGTTGTTGGTGCAATGATAGGCCCCTTATGTTTTGGAGTTTGTTGACATAAACAGTATGGGACTTATGTGTTTGCTAGTGCACACAGAGTAATAGGTCCCTGAGATCACGAGGACTTTGAGCTAAAACGACAAGGTAATCTCCCTACGCTGTAGTGAGGGTTATCACCGAAGATTATGATAACAAGAGTGACCCCACCAAAAATTGCTGAAGTGAAGCAATTGGTTTGGTTCCTGTCCGAGGAAATTGTTTGTGTCCGAGGAGATTGAGACGTAGCATTTATTGCGTAGTTCTTCTTCTCTTATGAGTCATAGGACCCACCGTACTATTAAGAGAGGTGTTGCGGTTCGAAACTTTGATTCTCTGATGCTAAACCCAAATCCTATGAAAGTTGCGAGAGAAATCTCTTTGTGTTCCGAGCAAATACTTGCCAACTAGGCTATACAGCTAGTTCAACTCTAGTGTAAAATTATTTGTACTAGGCTATAGAGCTAGTTCAACTCTAGTGTAAAATATATGTACTGATGATTATAGCTAGTTCAACTCTTCTGTAAAATTATTTGAACTAGGCTATAGAGCTAGTTTAACTCTAGTG
Organism: Thinopyrum elongatum; assembly: GCA_011799875.1. NCBI lineage: Eukaryota > Viridiplantae > Streptophyta > Magnoliopsida > Poales > Poaceae > Thinopyrum > Thinopyrum elongatum. Next base: position 467,562,429 of record CM022300.1, read on the forward strand.
TAAAATTATTGTAACTAGCTTATAGAGTTAGTTCAACTATAGTGTAAAATTAGTTATACTAGGCTATAGAGCTAGTTCAACTCTAGTGTAAAATTATTGTACTAGGTTATAGAGCTAGTTCAACTCTAGAGTAAAATTATATAAACTAGATTATAGAACAGTTCAACTCTTGTGTAATTTATTTGAACAGGCTATAGAGCTAGTTCAACTCTAGTGTAAAATTATTTGAACTAGCTTATAGAGCTAGTTCAACTCTAGTGTAAAAATTTTGTACTAGGCTATAGAGCTAGTTCAACTCTAGTGTAAAATTATTTGAACTAGCTTATAAAGCTAGTGCAACTATAGTGTAAAATTATTTGTACTAGGCTATAGAGCTAGTCAACTCTATTGTAAAATTATTTGTACTAGGGTATAGAGCTAGTTCAACTCTAGTGTAAAATTCTATATACTAGATTATAGAACTAGTTCAACTCTTCTATAAATTATATGAACTAGCCTATAGAGCTAGTTCAACTCTAGTGTAAAAATTATTTGAAGACTAGTTCAACTCTAGTGTAAAAATTGTGTACTAGGCTATAGAGCTAGTTCAAATATAGTGTAAAATTATTTGTACTAGGCTATAGAGCTTGTTCAACTCTAGTGTAAAATTATTTTACTGGGTATAGAGCTAAATTACTCTAGTGTTAAAATATATATAATAGATTATAGAACTAGTTCAAACTCTTGTGTAAATTTATATGAACTAGCTATAGAGCTAGTTCAACTCTAGGGTAAAATTATTTAAACTAGCTATAGAGCTAGTTCAACTCTACTGTAAAATTATTTAATAGCTATAGAGCTAGTTCAAATTAGTGTAACATTATTTGAACTAGCTTATAGAGCTAGTTCAACTATAATGTAAAATTATTTGTAATTGGCTATAGAGCTAGTTCAACTCTAGCGTAAAATTATTTGAACTAGGTCATAGAGCTAGTTCAACTCAATTGTAAAATTATATGTACTAGATAAGAGAGGTAGTTCAACTCTTGTGTAAAATTATTTGAACTAGGCTAAGAGCTAGTTCAACTCTAGTGTAAAATGATAAGAACTAGCTTATAGAGCTAGTTCAACTTACTATAAAATTATTTGTACTAGGCTATAGAGCTAGTTCAACTCTAGTGTTAAATTCTTTACTAGGTTATAGAAATAGTTCAACTCTTGTGTAAAATTATTTGAACTAGGCTATAGAGCTAGTTCAACTCTAGTGTAAAATTATTTGAACTAGCTTATAGAGCTAGTTCAACTTTAGAGTAATATTATTTGTTCTAGGGTATAGAGCTAGTTCAGCTCTTTATTAAAATTATATGTAGTAGATCATAGAACTAGCTCAACTCTTGTGTAAAATTATTTGAACTAGGCATGGGAGCTAGTCAACTCTAGTGTAAAATTATTTGTACTAGGCTATAGAGCTAGTTCAACTCTAGTGTAAAATTATATGTAGTAGATTATGGAACTAGTTCAACTTTAGTGTAAATTATATGTACTAGATATAGAAGTAGTTCAACCCTATTGTAAAATTATATGTACTAGATTATAGAGCTAGTTCAACTATAGTGTAAATTATGTGTACTACGCTATAGAGCTTCTTCAACTCTAGTGTAAAATTATTTGTATTAGAGTATAGAGCTAGTTCAACTCTAGTGAAAAATTATATATACTAGATTATAGACCTAGTTCAACTCTTGTGTAAATTTATTTTGAACTAGGCTATAGAGCTAGTTCAAATTAGTGTAAAATTATTTGAACTAGCTTATAGAGCTAGTGCAACTCTAGTGTAAAATTGTTTACTATGCTATAGAGCTAGTTAACTCTAGTGTAAAATTATTTGAACTAGCATATAGAGCTAGTTCAAATATAGTGTAAATTTTTTGTACTAGGCTATATAGCTAGTTCAACTCTAGTGTAAAATTATTTGAACTAGGTCATAGAGCTAGTTCAACTCTAGTGTAAAATTATATGTACAAGATTATAGAGCTAGTTCAACTCTTGTGTAAAAATTATTTGAACTACGTATAGAGGCTGTTCAACTGTAGTGTAAAATTATTTGTACTTGGCTATAGAGCTAGTTCAACTCTAGTGTAAAATTATTTGAACTAGCTTATAGAGTTAGTTCAACTATAGTGTAAAATTTTTGTAATTGGCTATAGAGCTAGTTCAACTCTAGTGTAAAATTATTTGAACTAGGTAGAGCTAGTTCAATTCAATTGTAAAATTATATGTACTAGGTTAGAGAGGTGGTTCAACTCTTGTGTAAAAATTATTTGAACTAGGCTATAGAGCTAGTACAACTCTAGTGTAAAATTATTTGAACTAGCTTATAGAGCTAGTTCAACTTTACTGTAAAATTATTTGTACTAGGCTATAGAGCTAGTTCAACTCTAGTGTAAAATTTTTGTACTAGGTTATAGAGCTAGTTCAACTCTAGTGAAAATTATATATACTAGATTATAGAACTAGTTCAACTCTTGTGTAAATTTATTTGAACTAGGCTCTACAGCTAGTTCCACTCTAGTGTAAAATTATTTGAACTAGCTTATAGAGCTAGTTCAACTCTAGTGTAAAATTATTAGTACTAGGCTATAGAGCTCGTTCAACTTAGTGTAAAATATTTGTACTAGGTTATAGAGCTAGTTCAACTCTAGTGTAAAATTATATATACTAGATTATAGAACTAGTTCAACTCTTGTGTAAATTTATTGAACTAGGCTCTACAGCTAGTTCCACTCTAGTGTAAAATTATTTGAACTAGCTTATAGAGCTAGTTCAACTCTAGTGTAAAATTATTAGTACTAGGCTATAGAGCTCGTTTCAACTCTAGTGTAAAATTATTTGTACTAGGCTATAGAGCTAGTTCAACTCTAGTGTAAAATTATTTGAACTAGCTTATAGAGCTAGTTCAACAATAGTGTAAATTATTTGTGCTAGGCCATAGAGCTAGTTCAACTCTAGTGTAAAATTATTTGTACTAGGGTGTAGAGCTAGTTCAACTCTAGTGTAAAATTATGTGTAGTAGATTATCGAACTAGCTTAACTCATGTGTAAAATTATTTGAACTAGACTATAGAGCTAGTTAAACTCTGGTGTAAAATTATTTGAACTAGCTTATATACTTAGTTCAACTCTAGTGTAAAATTATTTGTACTAGGTTATAGAGCTAGTTCAACTGTACTGTAAAATTATTTGTATTAGGTTATAGAACTAGTGCAACTCTAGTGTAAAATTATTTGAACTAGGTCCTAGAGCTAGTTCAACTCTAGTGTAAAATTATATGTACTAGATTATAGAGCTAGTTCAACTCTTGTGTAAATTATTTGAACTAGGCTATTGTAACACCCCCAGTGTGATGCCACAGTAACCCACACTAATGGTGCCTTGTCATCAAGAATTACTAAGACAATTTGCCTCTTGATTAAAAAATCAAATTCAAAATCCAATTTGAATGCAAGTCAAATATTTTGATTTTAAAAAATGCAAATAAAATAGTCCATAGTATTGCAAATAATCTCAAAGCAATTATAAAAACAAGTTCACACTACAAAAAAAAGATACATCCATGAAATTTTGGCCCGAACGAAAACATTTTCTGTCATGGTTATGACACTTCTAAGACGATAATTGTGACAAAACCACGTATCATCATAGATGTGGTGGGCTCCTACTTCTATGAAAAAAATCAAGACAGAAAATGGGCTTTTCTACCTGGGCGGGCCGGGGACGCACTGATACGTCTCCAACGTATCTATAATTTATGAAGTATTCATGCAATGTTTACAACAATTTTATATGGTTTTGGTATGATTTGCATGGAACTAACCCGGACTGACGCTGTTTTCAGCAGAACTACCGTGGTGTTGTTTTTTGTGCAGAAATAAAAGTTCTCCAAATGCAACTAAACTTTTTGACGATTTTTTTGGTACAAAAGAGGCACTAGAAGCTTCGTGGGAGGGCCGGAATAGCCACGAAGTGGCCACAACCCACCAGGGCGCGCCAGCCCCCTTTGGCGTGCCCTGGTGTCTTGTGGGCCCCATGTGGCCCATCTTCGCGTGAAACTGACGCCCAAAAATCCTATATATTCAGAAACCTCCAGAAATAACCCTAGATCGAAAGTTCAGCCGCCGCAAGCCTCTGTAGCCACGAAAAACCAATCTAGACTCGTTCCGGCACCCTGCTGGAGGGGGAAATCATCACCGGTGGCCATCTTCATCATTCCGGCGGCCACCATGATGAGGAGGGAGTAGTCCACCCTCGGGGCTGAGGGTTTGTACCAGTAGCTATGTGTTTAATCTCTCTCTCTCGTGTTCTTGAGTTGGCGCGATCTTGATGTATCGCGAGCTTTGTTAATATAGTTGGATCATATGGTGTTTCTCCCTCTCTATCTTGTTGTGATGAATTGAGTTTTCCCTTTGAGATTTTGTTTTATCGGATTGAATACTTTTATGGTTTGAGAGCACTTGATGTGTGTCTTGCTATGAATACCCGTGGTGACAATGGGGTATCATATTGATTCACTTGATATATGTTTTGGCACTCAACTCACGGATTCTCGAGGTGACATTGGGGTAATCTATGCATAGGGGTTGATGCACGTTTTCGTCCTTGTTTCTCCGGTAGAAATCTTGGGGCACTCTTTGAGGTTCTTTGTGTTGGATAGAGTATTATGAATCTGAAATTGTTTGATGCATATCGCATAATCAACTCACGGATAGTCGCGGTGAGATTGGAGTATCTAGGTGACATTAGAGTTGGTTGATGTTTATCATATGTTGTTATTTTAGTAAGAACTCTTAGATAGATCGATCCGAAAGGATAACTTTGAGGTGGTTTCGTACCCTACAAAAAAATTCTTCTTATGTTCTCCACTAGATAAGAACTTTGCAGTGATTCTTCATCGCACGTTGAGGGATGGTTATATGATCCAATTATATTAGCATTGTTGAGAGATTGCACTAGCGAAAGTACAGACCCTAGGCCTTATTTTCAAGGATTGCAATACCGTCTGTGCTCCATTTTATCAATTGCTACCTTGCTGTTTTTTATTGTTCCTATTACAAAAATCAATATCTACTATCATTACTACGCTTGTATCACCATCTCTTCGCCGGACTAGTTCACCTATACAAATTACCATTGTATTTGGTGTGTTGGGGACACAAGAGACTTTTTGTTATTTGGTTGCAGTGTTGTTTGAGAGAGACCATCTTCATCCTATGCCTCCCATAGATTGATAAACCTTAGGTCATCCACTTGAAGGAAAAATGCTACTGTCCTACAAAACTCTACGCTTGGAGGCCCAACACGAGTCTACAAGAACAAGTTGTGTAGTAGACATCAAGCTCTTTTCTGGTGCCGTTGCCGGGGAGGTGAGTGCTTGAAGGTATATCTTTAGATCTTGCAATTGAATCTTTTTGTTTCTTGTTTATCACTAGTTTGGTTCATAAAAGAAAAGTACCCAAAAATGGAATTGAGGTGGCCTCATATTATTCATCTTTATCATGTCTTTCGTGAAAATGATGGAAAGGAAAATTGTGCTCAATTGATAGAAGAAGAATTCAATAAATTGTTTGGCATAAATGATGAGCATGATTGCAATGTTGTTGGTATGAATTCTTTGAATATTCATGATGCTAATGATATGTAAAGCCATAAGCTTGGGTATGCTATGTTTGATGAAGATGATATTTTTAGTCCCCCAAGTTTTGATGAGAAAACTTATTATGATGAAAGCATGCCTCCTATTTATGGTGATTATATTGATGAAAGTGGGTTTGGAAGAGTGTCAACTCTAGGTAATGATGATCCCACTATTTTGGAGGGTGTTGAATCTTATTGTAATAATTATGAAAGTGGATTTGGAGTGGTCATGACTTTATTTAATGATGAATCCACTATTTTGGAAGAGGTTTCAACTGATTATGACAACAAAGTTCCTATCTATGATGATTATGGTGATGACATGTATGCTATAAAGAATAATAATAACCATGAAACTTGTCATCATGATTTTAATGTTCAATTTGATTATGTCCATCAAGTATGTCATGGTAGTTATTTTGTTGAGTTTGCTCCTACTACTATTCATGAGAATAAATTTCCTTATGTGGAGAGTAGTAAAAAATTTATGCATGTGGATCATGAAATGAATGCTTTTATGTGATAGCTATATTGTTGAATTCATTCATGATGCTACTGAAAATTATTATGAGAGAGGAACATATGCCTTTACATATCTCAATAATATCATGTTTCCTCTCTATGTGTTGAAATTCTTGAAGTTTTGCTTCTTTTGCCTTCCTATGCTAGTTGATTCTTGCTCCCATAAATTGTTTGATCACAAAACCCCTATGCATAGGAAGTGGGTTAGACTTAAATGTGCTTGTCATGTGCTTCATGATGCTCCCGTTATGTTTCAATTCTTATCTTTTATGTGAGCATCATTGAAATGATCATGCCTAGCTCAAAAGGCATTAAAGAAAAGCGCTTGTTAGGAGACAACCCAACACTTATACCTACTATTTTCATGTCTTCACATGATTAGTCTACTGTAGTAATCATGTTTTATAGCTTTTGTTTCAATAAAGTACCAAGTAAAGCCTTTGGGATAGTGTGGATGATAGTTGACGATTCTGTGCAAAAACAGAAACTTTTGCGCCCAGTAACAGAATTTTTAAAAAATTCAGAAAGTTTTTAAATAAGAGAGAGTCCTCACATATCTACCCATTTACTTAACTACTCACTTGATCTTCATTCATATCTTTTTTGAGTAGTTTGTCGAACACTCTCATGCTTCACTTATATTATTTTGAGCGTTGATAATAGTGATGAAAATTTGCACAAGCTATGAAATTGGTCCCAAAGTGATGGATGTTCAAGAAGGATATAATAAAAACTTTCATGTAGATCATTGGATATGACAAGTTTGATTCCTTGCAATAATTTTGCGATATGGAGATAATAATATGTGAGTCATGTTGGTAAGTAATTATGCTTTAGTAAGAATACTGGTGTTAAGGTTTGTGATTCCCTATGCAAGCACGAAAGTCAATAGTTATGCAATGAAATTACATCCTACTTGTGGTGCATTATTCGTTGTTAGTTATGTTTAATGCTCATTTATGATCGTTTTCGTTTCTTGGTTGGTCACTTCTCAATCTATTTGCTAGCCTCCACTTGTACTAAGTAGGAATACTACTTGTGCATCCAAAATCCTTAAACCAAGTTGTGCCAAATGAGTCAACCATACCTACCTATATGCAGTATTTCCGTGCCGTTCCAAATAAATTTGTATGTGCCAACTCTAATTTTCAAAATAAATTTCCTTTTTGTGTGCCCGTACCGGTCATGAAGCGGCAGGGAGTGGCCAATATTTTTGATGCTAGATGCGTTAATCTCAAGATGAGTGTTTATTCACTTGTCATTGCACGAGAGTGTGGCAAAGGTAATAGGGATTCCCAGTCCCGAAATGCAAAAAAATATTATTTATGTTGTTCAATAATAAATTCCTTGGAAAGTGTTGGTGTGGAAGGCACCCGTGGATACGGCTAGCCATGGATTGTGAAAGAATGGTGGAAAAAGGAATAAACTTTATTTTCTATTTGGGAACCGCCTATGATGTATCTAGCATGGAAAGTGTTGGGAATTCTCGGTCATCTTCGTTGACGGGAAAAGTATGCCTCTCAAAATATTTTATCTCTCAATTTAAGCTTTGAGCTCTGGCACCTCTACAAATCTTTGCTTCCCTCTGCGAAGGGCCTATCTATTTACTTTATGCAATTTTTTTATTTGTTTCTCCTTCTTCTCTTATAAAGCACCAACTAGGGAGCAATATGATCATACTTGTGCATTGGATGTAGCTAATATTCGAGTGTGTTTCATGAATGGATCAATGATTGAGCATAATGGGCTAGGGATAGCTTTATTTAGCGTTGATATTTTGAAAGACATGGTTGCTTGTTAGTATGCTTGAGTATTGATGTCTTCATGTCAAATTATAGACTATTGCTTTGAATCATTCAAGTCCAAATGTCCATGCTAGAAAATAAAGAGTATATGATGAATATGATAGGTAGCATTCCACAACAAAAATTCTGTTTTCAATTGCTACTTTATCATGATGAGTTTTATGAGAAAGAGTTGTTGTTATGATGCTAGGAAAAGTGGTTGAAATTATCATTGATCAAACTTATGCACTATGCTAGCATTCACACTTCATAAATTATTTCTTTAATCATTCACCTACTCAAGGACGAGTAGGAATTAAGCTTGGGGATGCTGCTACGTCTCCAACGTATCTATAATTTATGAAGTATTCATGTCATGTTTACAACAATTTTATATGGTTTTGGTATGGTTTGCATGGAACTAACCCGGACTGACACTGTTTTCAGCAGAACTACCGTGGTGTTGTTTTTTGTGAAAAAAAAAGTTCTCCAAATGCTACGAAAATTTTTGACGATTTTTTTGGAACCAAAGAGGCACTAGAAGCATCGTGGGAGGGCCGAAAGAGCCACGACGTGGCCGCAACCCACCAGGGTGTGCCAGCCCCCTCTAGCGTGCCCTGGTCTCTTGTGGGCCCCTCGTGGCCCATCTTCGTGTGAAACCAACGCCCAAAAATCCTATATATTCAGAAACCTCCAAAAATAACCCTAGATCAAAAATTCCGCCGCCGCAAGCCTCTGTAGCCACGAAAAACCAATCTAGATCCCGTTTCGGCACCCTGCCGGAGGGGGAAATCATCACCAGTGGCCATCTTCATCATCCCAGCGGCCACCATGATGAGGAGGGAGTAGTCCACCCTCGGGGCTGAGGGTTTGTACCAGTAGCTATGTGTTTAATCTCTCTCTCTCGTGTTCTTGAGTTGGCACGATCTTGATGTATCGCGAGCTTTGTTAATATAGTTGGATCATATGATGTTTCTCCCTCTCTCTCTCTCTTGTTGTGATGAGTTGAGTTTTCCCTTTGAGATTTTGGTTTATCGGATTGAATACTTTTATGGATTTGAGAGCACTTGATGTGTGTCTTGCTATGAATACTCGTGGTGACAATGGGGTATCATATTGATTCACTTGATATATGTTTTGGCACTCAACTCGCGGATTCCCGAGGTGACATTGGGGTAATCTATTCATTGGGGTTGATGCATGTTTTCGTCCTTGTTTCTCCGGTAGAAATCTTGGGGCACTCTTTGAGTTTCTTTGTGTTGGATTGAGTATTATGAATCTGAAATTGTTTGATGTATATCGCATAATCAACTCACGGATACTCAGGTGACATTGGAGTATCTAGGTGACATTAGAGTTGGTTGATGTGTATCATATGGTGTTATTTTTGTACGAACTCTTAGATAGATCAATTGGAAAGGATAACTTTGAGGTGGTTTCGTACCCTACAAACAATTTCTTCTTATGTTCTCTGCTAGATAAGAACTTTGGAGTGATTCTTCATCGCACGTTGAGGGATGGTTATATGATCCAATTATATTAGCATTATTGAGAGATTGCACTAGCGAAAGTACGAACCCTAGGCCTCATTTTCAAGCATTGCAATACTGTTTGTGCTCCGTTTTATCAATTGCTACCTTGCTCTTTTTTATTGTTCCTATTACAAAAATCAATATCTACTATCATTACTCTGCTTGTATCACCATCTCTTCGCCAAACTAGTGCACCTATACAAATTACCATTGTATTTGGTGTGTTGGGGACATAAGAGACTTTTTGTTATTTGGTTGCAGGGTTGTTTGAGAGAGACCATCTTCATCCTATGCCTCCCACGGATTGATAAACCTTAGGTCATCCACTTGAGGGAAAATTGCTAATGTCCTACAAAACTCTGTGCTTGGATGCCCAACACGAGTCTACAAGAACAAGTTGTGTAGTAGACATCACGCACCTGCATGACATTCTTTGGGCCGTCCATGACGGAAAATATCGTGGTAGAAGCGAGGGCGAGGAAAATATCGGGGAGTTCCCGGTTACGGTGGGTGGTCGGGGCAGAGCGATGCACTGTGGTTTGCGTGTTTCTCTTGTGTACGCGCGTGTGTGCGAGGCGTTGGCTAACTGAACCCTAGCGACCGTACTAGCTACATTACTGAACCCGAGCGATCGATCCCTTGGCTGTTAACTAAACCCGAGCGATTCCTTCGCTGCTGACTGAACCCAAGCAATTCCTTCGCTACTGCTGCTAACTGAAGCCGATCAAACCTGTCTCTTGATGAACAGTGACCGTTGTTGGGGGTTGGATGAACAGGACCCCGTGGTAGTAGGCCGTTGCCGCTGGATGAACAGGGCCCCAAGGAGGCCGCCACACCCGAGCCGGTTGGGGTTGGATGAACAGGACCTCGTGGAGGGCTGGTTGAATAGTAGGCGGTGGAGGCTAGATGAACAGTAGCTCGTGGATGAACAGTATCTCGTGGACGTAGGAGGAAGACGCTATGGATGAACAGTAGCAGGTGGAGGCTGGAGGAAGTCGACGGTGGATGAACAGTAGCCCATGGAGGCTGGAGCGAGGTAGTAGACGATGGATGAACAGTAGCCCGTGGAGTCCCGTTTCATGGTACGCCACACCCCTCCCGATGAACAGGACCTTATTTCGACCATAGGCGCTCCAACACAAGTCTGTTTCCTCTGTTTTGCGATACGCCACACCCCTCCAGATGAACAGGACCCTGTTTCGACCATAGGCGCTCCAAGATGTTTTAAATAGCGGGCTATGGAAAATAGCGGCGGGCCTCCAAATCAGCTATAGCGGAGCTATAGCGGGCTATTTGTGAAGGTGACCATTTAGCGGCACCCTGCTGAAAAGGCTATAGCGGGCTATAGCAGAGCTATAGCCGGCTATTTAAAACTATGGCTCCAACACAAGTCCGTTTCCTCTGTTTTGCGGTACGCCAGACCCTTCCCGATGAACATGACCACATTTCGACCGTACGTGGTCGAACAGAAGGCCGTTTCCTCCGTTCTGTGGTACGCCAGACCTAGTTTCGGTTGTTCCGTCCAAGTCGGTTGGCTCCCAATGAACATGATGAATTCTGACCCAGTCGGTTGCCTCCCGATGAACACAAAGCTGTTTCCTCCGTTCTGACCCAGCCGGTTGGCTGCCGATGAACAGGATGTCGTCGCTGTACGTGTTTGAGACCCCGCCCGTATGTACGTACGTAGCCGTATTTACTTTATTGCAGCGTGGCTTTACGTACGTGTACACGATATAGACGGGACTGCGTGACATGCTACGTCGGCGGTTTTACTACGACACCTACCACTCCTTACTCGGCCAGGGCTCATCGCTGCAGACAGACCGATCGACTAGTATGTACATACACATTCGCAACCAAACAGATAACGCTACGTATGCTTCGATCGGGTGGGTCCCAGCTGTCAGGGAGGACAAGGAGGCACTTGCTTGCGTGTGAATATCTAGCTGGCGGGTCCCAGCTGTCAAGGGCGGAATCATATATTTTTTGCCCGTAATAAGGAGGCACTTCCTTGCGTGCAAAGATGTTGGTGGTGGGTCCTAGCTGTCAGGGGCAGGAATAAGGAGGCACTTCCTTCCGTGCGAAGATATACATGGTGGGTCCCAGATTTCAGGGGGAGGAATAATTTTATTTTCACGTAATAAGGAGGCAATTGCATGCGTGCGTCCCCACTGTCAGCCTCTTTGTCGGTGTCAAAATTGGCGGATCTCAGGTAGGGGGTCCCGAGTTGTGGATCTAGGATCAATGGGGAACAAGGGACGATGAACATGGTGTTTACCCAGGTTCGGGCCCTCTCGAAGAGGTAAAACCCTACATCCTGCTTGATTGTATTTCATATATGATATGGTTACAGAGTAGATCTACCTCGCGATCAGGCGAGCTAAACCCTAAGCAGATGAGGTGATGGATGTAGCTCTAGCCCTAAAGCCCTAAACCCTCTAGTTTATATAGACACCAGTAGGGTTAGGGTTACATGCGATCGGTTACAATGCAGGAAAGATCACGCTAATCTTGACTTGGAGGGCACACCACGACTCCGAAGATCTCCTGTCCGGTCACGGGTCCGCACTCTAGCTTGGCTCCATTGTGACCCATCAGTCTGGCCCATATGTAATAGGTCGACGGCCCGAGGACCCCTTAGTCCAGGACTCCCTCAGTAGCCCCCGAACTAGCCTCCAACGCTAGGGCTTGTATCCGGCATTCAGACATATCATGGTCTTCGGCTTGCGAGGCGAGTTCTTCCTCTTGTCCTGTGCGTGTTCGGAGTTTGGGTGGTGTGCGGAATCTGAAGCGTCTACTTTACTTAGCCTTGAAGGCCAAAGTGCTCGAGTGTGAACAGTGCCCACGCTTGACAACCTTTAGCGAAGAGTCGCGGCCGGTCATAACGTCGAACGGCTGGCTGGTCTCGATGCGCGGCTTGAGGCCGCCCCTGTATTAGCACGTCTCATCATAGAAGAGACCGTGCCCCATTTTTTAGGGGATATGATCAATGATTTTGATTCCCCCACCCACGCATAATGTCGCGAGTATATCAGGAAGTGGAGAAGCCCGCGGCATGAAAACGGGGACGCTTGGCTCCTCCGTGGCTTATAAAGAGGGGAATCAGCTACAGTTAATGCCACGCTTTCTTCCACCTCCCGCCATTATCCTTCCAATCTCCAGAGCTCCAGCGCCCTGCTTCGCTACTCTGCGGCGATTCCCTGCCGGCTCCTCCCTAGCCCCAACCATGGCTAGATCTGGCACGAATGGCAAGTGGGACACCTCCATCGTCACCAACGACGACGTCGTGCAGCTGAAGCGGGCCGGCTACTTATCGGCCGACATCGCCCATCGGTCCCCCGAGGAGGGCCAAATCATCCCCACGCCCAAGCCGGGTGAGAGGGTAGTATTCCTTCCCCATTTCATCCGGGGGCTAGGATTTCCCCTGCACCCCTTCGTGAGGGGGTTGATGTTCTTCTACGGGCTAGATTTCCATGATCTAGCCCCAAACTCCCTCCTCCATATTTTGGCCTTCATCGTTGTCTGTGAGGCCTTACTGTGGGTTCAGCCGCACTTTGGCCTGTGGCTGAAGGTGTTCAACGTCAAGCCCAAGGTGGTCAGCGGCACCCAGGCGGACTGCGGTGGAGCCATGATTAGTAAACTGACCCGAGTCCAATGGCCGGAGGGTCGGTTTATTGACACTGTCAAGGTGTAGCAAAAGGAGTGGTTCTATATCACAAAACCAAGGGATGCGGCCTGGGCGGTCGCTCCCGAATTCAGATCCGGCCCCCAGCGAGATTGACCTCATGGACCCAAAAGGGCCCTAACTAGGGGTCTGCCAGTGAAGTGAAGATGCTGCAGAAGCACGTCATCAGCGTGATGGAGACCGACGCCAAGCTGACCAATGTGGTCCAGATAATGCTCAGCCACTGGCTCCTTCCTTGCCAGCAAAGGGCCAGCCCCATGTGGGCTTACAAGTCCGATGACTCGGCCACCGTGCAGTTCCTCTACGGGACAACCCACGACAAGGTGTGGGGTCAACTGTTCAAGTCCCAGGAGGACTGGCCAGCCGAGAATGAAGACATCGGCCTCGATGCCACAACCTAGCCGAAGAAGGTACGTAATTGACCCCTTCCCCGGTTTATATTTGGGAGGGCGTACTGCACATGATCCAGTCAAAACATCTGTTTGTGGTTTTTACAGGGCTGGCTTCAAAAGTCTGAGAAGATCAGTAGCCTGGCTCCTCTACCCGAAGGGCCCCGATTGGGCCAACTGGAGGGGCTGCTGGTCGTGGGGCCTTACAAGGCGCTAGAAAAGAAGGGGAAGCAGAAGGATTTACCGGAGGCCAGAGAAGGCCTCCGCCGAAAAGGTCATCCGGACTCCAAGTCTAGAGACACTACCGCCCCGTCTGCCCAAGATGGGGACAAGGGGGAGGACGAGGAAGAGAGCGCCTCCTCCCACTCGAAGAAGAGGGCGGCATCCGGGGACGCCGAGGAGGAGCAGCCTCTTCGGGCCCAGAAGAGGCATGCAGGCCCAAGCTGATCCTGCCTGACAGTTCGGACTCCGAAGATGAGTCCGTGGCGTCCGAGAAGGTTCCGGATAGGGAACCCAGGGTCAAGCCCCCTGCTGCCAGGTACATATTTTGGCGTTTGTAGTTGCTTTATTTTTAACAGTCCCTCGCTTCGTGGAAGCTGATTGTATGATGTCACGGCCCACCGCGTGGTCACCCCGCCGAGCAGACGTCGGAGGGGACATTTCCACCCGCCGATCTGGCGGATAGTGGATCTGCGTCGCGCTCCGCTCCTCCCCTGATCCCCGAAGAGGTCGGGGAAGTGCTGTCCCAGAGGAACTCTCCCCGTCCGAACACGAGGGAGGAGGGCGACGCCACCATGGCCGAGGCTGATGCCTTGGTCATCGAAGACCAGGAGGATGCGTCCCGCCTGGCTAATGCGGGAGGGGGATCCGGGCCGTTCGGACCCTCCCAGCCGGCTGCACCTGAGCCCCCAAGGCCTTCATAGGTGCTGGTCCCGCCTTCCGATGAGGAGGGGGTTGAGGTCCCGCCACCCGCGCTGAACACCAACAGCCAGGCGGTGACGGGCTGGCTCGACGCATTAGAGGAGCTGGTAAACAACTCCGTTATCGTCGACGGTCACCGCACCCTCATGGGTGCGGTTCTACGGGGTGTTCGGTCCGTCCCATCCGGACTGAATGACGCCATCCAAGGCCTTCTAACAGGCTTTGAGGTGAGTCAAGTAATATACCTCCCCCGAGAAAACGGTCTTTACTATTTTAGTCAAAGTTTGAGCAGGCCGTATATATATAACAGCCCTGGATGAGGTTTGTGAGGTTTTGCAAAAAAAACCTCACAAACCTCCTAGAGGGTCGAATATCTGTGAGGTTTTGCAAAAAAACCTTCTAGAGGGTCGAATATCTGTAGGCTAGCGTTTAAAGTGGCGTGGTTGATTTGATATCCCAGGCATCATCCTTGGATGCAGCTGCTAATGCCGCTGCCCTGGAGGAGATGAATCGGAAGCTTAAACGCTCCGATGAAGAGCTTGACCTCGTCAACAAGCGGCTTGATGAGGCACATGGTAAGCTTTTGTCGAAGTACATAGTTAATACTGTCGGATACTTACAGTCCGGACTGTACGCTGAGCATATGGTGTTTGCTGTGTGCAGCTGCCGTCGCGGAGATTGAGAGCCTGAAGGTGGCGCTGAAGAAGGCCGAGGTCGATGTGGCCAAGAAAAAAGCGGCTACCGAACTTGAAAAGGCGAACACCGCCGGAGAAAAGCACGAGGCTCGAGCGGCCGAAGTACAGATGGAGCTCAAGGATGCCATCACGAAGTGTGAGGTCCTTGAGCAAAAGCAAAAAGAGCAGTCCTTCGAGCTGTCCAAGGCAGACAAATAGCTCAAGGAGGCCAGGACGGAGGTGCGGAGCGTCCGGGAGGAGCTTCGCCAGATGGGGCAAATTGTAGATGGTAAGAAGTACTTACTGCAGAGTGTTTTTGGCAGCAACAGGATCGCCTTGCTGACGCGGGTCTGGCGCTTCGCAGGCATTTTTGCCGAGCTTCCGAGGAGTGCGGCTGCTGCGGCGGAGCACTACGCGACACGGGAGGAGGACTCCGGACAGCGGCTTTTCTGGCCGTAGTTCCAGGCGCCTGAACACCCTTGACTCCTCAGCAACCTGATGAAGCAGCTAATGGAGCTGCATCGGATGGCCGAGCCAGCCCTGAAGGTTCTTTGTGTCCAGTTGTGGCCCACTGAGCCTATTCCGAATAGCTACTTTGGCTTGGTGCAGAGGCTGTGTGACACAACACCACGGATTGACACCGTGAAGCATTCTGCGTGTCTTGAAGGGGCAAGGCTAGCCTTCATGAAGACCATGGTTCATTGGCCGAAGATTAAGCCGATGGATATGGCCACTGGTCCTCCACCGGTTGGAAAGGAGCACCGCCGCCCCGAACTGTACTTTAGACAGGTTATGGATGGTGCTAGGGTGATAGAGGGCCAGTGTTCCAAGGATGTAATCATTGAGTGATTGTATTAAATTTTCGATCGAACCCTTTTGCTTTATAATGCGGCTCGTTTGTATATTATGGTGTTCTTTATTTTGACTCTTGTGCGGCCGTTTATTAAACTGAAAGTTACCAGTCGTCGGCTTCAGCCCCCAAGTAAATGGTACGAGGGGTGTCTCGCCTCCACACTGTTACCCTTAGCCGACGTCTCGGTGCCCGAAGGCGGTAGTGCGTGAGGGGGACTAGGCAATCGGACTATTCGGCTTTATTGCTTTCACTTCGCCATAGGAGCTTGACGGTGAGAGCTAGTGACTAGCCCCCTATGTTTTGTGATGTACGTGGGGCCTAAGCACGCCTTAGTAATCAGAAGTACAATCGCAGGGGTTCTCCCTTTACCTTCTTAGCCGAACGTGCGAAACGTAAGAAGGCAAGCATAGGAGCCGGGCAACCCAACTATTGACCCAAGACATAGTTTGGAACTAATGCATATAGTGCAATATCCGAGACGCCGAACACTCAACGAGAATTGGTGCCGGACTTAATATGTAGAGCTGATGGGAAAATCAGGCCTTTCGGTCAATTAACCGAGTTGTATTTATTGTGTGCACGCCTAGCTGTTCGAAGAGCAGAAAAAGGGAAGGAAAAAGGGAGAGAAGAGGGCTAGACAATGCAGATGCCCGAACACCGTAAAAGGCATTTTTATTTTCCATAAGCTCTGGATGTCTATCCATTCAATTCCAACTGCTGAGCAGTTTATAATAAGGAAAAAGAAAATTTTACAGAGGAAGGTTTACACAGGGCCTTGATGTGTGGGTCGAAGCCTCAACTGTGCCCTGCTGCACGTCTGCGCCTTTCCTTCTGCGCGGTGGAGGGGAGTGAATTGGACATCCATTTAGAACACCACATGCTCGCGAGGGGTGCCTTCAATAGGGACCTTGAGATGTAGTCCTGCCGTCATGGCTTGATGCTGAGTGAGTCTGGAGTCCTACCCGTTGTCGTCCGAGGACATGGTCGAAGCCATAGTTCGGTCGAGCCGAACACATGGTTTTATAAGCCCCCACGGCCGCCCATGGTATCTTGAGTGCGAAGTTGTGCTGACGAGGCACGTAAAGCGCGGTGAAGGTGGGTGTGCCATGAGGAGCGTATCCCTATTTGCGGCGTACGCAGGCGGATTCCCATGACGGGGATCGGGCACGAGCCCGTTTGAGTGTATCTTTTGCCTTTACGGCGGGCTAATACTTCGGGCTATTGGCAACGGATTGGTCTTCGGCTGCCAGGGCCGCGGTGTGTTCCTCAGTCTGGAGCGAGCGCTCTGTGTTGGCGTTGATTGTTATGACACCCGCAGGACCAGGCATCTTCAACTTGAGGTATGCGTAATGCGGGACGGCGTTGAATTTGGTGGACGCCATTCGGCCGAGGAGGGTGTGATAGCCACTGCGGAATGGGGCTATGTCGAAGATCAAGTCTTCGCTTCGGAAGTTATCTGGTGAGCCGAATACCACTTCCAAAGTTACCATGCCTGAGCATCGGGCTTCTACGCCCGGAATAACCCCCTTGAAGGTGGTGTTGCTGGGCTTGATCCTTGACAGATCGATCCCCATTTTCCTCACTGTGTCTGCATAGATGAGATTGAGGCTACTGCCCCCATCCATCAGGACTCTTGTGAGGTGGTACCCATCGATAATGGGGTCTAATACTAGGGCTGCCAATCCTCCATGTCGGATACTGGTCGGATGGTCCTTGCAGTCGAAGGTGATCGGGCAAGCCGACCACAGGTTGAACTTCGGTGCTACGGGCTCGACGGCATACACATCTCGCAACGCGCTTCCTTTCCTTCCTCGGTATATGGGTGGCGTAGATCATGTTCACCGTCTTGACCTCAGAAGGGAAGGGTTTTTAGCCTCCATTGTTCAGCCTGTGGGGCTCATTATCGTCCTCTCTTCATGGGCTTTTGCCCGAGTCTTCGGCTATAAGCTTGCCGACCTACTTTATCACCCAACAATTACGGTTGGTGTGACCCAGACTTTGGGTTATGGAATCCGGCATTGACTACCGTTTCGTCAACTTCGTTATGGTGGCGTTTGTTTTTGTTCGTTCATGGCTTCCCATTCCCGTCCCGAACTTCAGAGGTGCTGGGAGTGTCGGGGTTGGTGCTCCGATGAGCCAGCCAACTATCCTCTCCGGCACAGAAGCGGATCATCAGGGAGGTGAGTGCCGTCATAGTTTTTGGCTTGTCCTGGCCGAGCTGGCGTGCTAGCCATTCATCCCGAATACTATGCCTAAAGGCGGCTATAGCTTCGATGTTCGGACAGTCAATGATTTGGTTCTTTTTGGTCAAAAACCGGTTCTAGAATTGCCGGGCTGACTCGTCGGGCTGTTGGATTACGTGGCTCAAGTCATCGGCGTCCGGGGGCCGGACGTAAGTGCCCTAAAAGTTAGCTCGAAAGGCATCCTCAAGCTCCTCCCAACATCCTATGGATTCTTCATGGAGGCTGTATAGCCAGTGTCGAGCCGGACCCTTGAGCTTCAATGGTAGGTACTTGATGGCGTGAAGGTTGTCCCCTTGTGCCATGTGAATGTGCAACAAGAAATCTTCGATCCATACAGCCAGATCTGTTGTCCCGTCGTAGGGCTCAATATTCACAGGTTTGAATCCTTCTAGAAATTGGTGCTGCATGACCTCGTCTGTGAAGCACAGAGGGTGAGCGGCGCCCCTGACTCGAGCTATGTCGCGCCGGAGATCATTTGCCATCCGGGCTAGTTGCTGTTCGTGAGCTCCTTTATTTCTGTTTAACCAGGCTTGGTACCCATCCTATCTAGCGGGAGGATCATCTCTGGGTCCGTAAATGGACCTTGTCCGACTTGCCCGAGCATCCAAGTCGCGTTGTAGGTCGTATTCATAGACTGGCCGTACTGACTCCTTGCCTTGACGGCGGGGTGGGTCGGGAGGCGGATCGACTTTATCAACTGTCATGTCCCGTCCTCGAGGGGGCGGTCCGGCTGGTCCACCTTAGTCTGCCTTGCAGGTGCTGGCTCTATAGCCTCATCATCGAATTGCGACAGTAACCTGTGCATAGGGTAGCTCTTGGTCTGCCGTGTGTGGCCATACTCCACTTCGGCGACCAGGACCTTGGTCCATCTGTCATTGAGGGTATCCTGTTCGACCTTTATTTTCTGCCGCTGTTTCTTCAGGCTCCGTGCGATGGCAATTAGCTGCCGCTTAAACCGCTCTTGATCCAGCGGGTCTTCGGGCACGATGAAATCCTCGTCGCCCAAACTAACCTCCTCTTCGGAAGGGGGGAGGTAGTTGCTATCTTCTGAGTCATCGAGGTATTCGAGGTCTAGTGGGTCCTCATGCTCCTCGTGGTCGTTTTTGGCTGTTCATCGGCACCGGGATCGCCGAGGTCATCCTCATTGTCCGTGGTGGCGTTCTCTCCAGTTTCTGTGTTGCTTGCATGGCTTCGACGCGCCTTGGAACGGCGGTGCTGTCTGCGGCGTTTCGGCGGCTCGTCACTAGGCCTGCCATTATCCTTCCCGGGAGTGTCGTCGTCTTCTTTCGGGGTGTCCACCATGTAGATATCGTAGGTGGATGTGGCCGTCCAGCGGCCGGTGACGGGGGGAGTGGCATCGGTGTTAGCCGTGGCTCCGTTGTCCTTGTCCATGTATTCAACATTTTCCGAGGTGTAATCCAACATGTCGGTTAAGTCTTCGACAATGGCCACTAAGTGGGTGGTGGGTGGGACGTAAAATTCCCAGAAATCTGCCTCGAAGGGCTGCTGAACGCGAGCCGAGGGTGGGTCCTCCCGAATCTGGATTCGTCACAGCGCCTCGTTTAATAAGGCGAGGGTCACCGGACTGGCATGCGGTGGCCGCCAAGGGCCGGTTTCCGATGAGGCAGGGCGAGGAATAATCCGTGCCTGGGTCAGATCCTGATCTTCAAGGGCTGAGTTAACCTCAAGGCCCGGGGTCAGACAGTCATAAGAGACTGAGGGTAAGACCTGGTCTTCAGACACTACTTCCGTATTGGGGTTCAAAACCGAATTGATGTGGGGGAGTTCAGTCAGGGATAACTCCTGGCTAGTGAACGTCGATCCATCGCAGGGGCTCAAGGCCGGAGGCATATAGGAAGGAGAGGGTTCGGCCGAAAGTGACTCTCGGCGTCCGAACATTGCTTTCGCATTGAGGCCCAAAGATGAGTCTTCGGCAGGCATAGCAGGCATGGTCGAAGGGGATTCCTGGCCTCCATTCAAGGTGGAGCTGTCCGAGCTTAAGGCCGGCTAAAGGATTGGGGTCGATCCGTAGATTGGATCGGGGGAAAACTCCGGAGCAGGCACAGCGAGGCCCATGGGGGTGCTGGGAGATGCCGCGAATCCAGCAAAGACCAGATCGCCTCGGTTGTCTGCAATGTACTCTAGGTTGCCGAATCAAATCCGGTGCATAGGGGCGAAGTTGTTGATTTGGTCTAGATGACCAATTGGGTTGGCATGTAGTACGATGCTGCCAAACGCGAAAAGTTGGCCGGGGACAAAGAGATCCCCAGAGCTGTGCCTTGTCCGATGATTAGGCAAGCCATTGATCCTTCCCGACCCAACAGCGGAACTCTCAATGAAAGCACCAATGTCAGTGTCAAAACCGGTGGATCTCAGGTAGGGGGTCCCGAGCTATGGATCTAGGATCAATGGGGAACAAGGGACGATGAACACGGTGTTTACCCAAGTTCGGGGCCTCTCGAAGAGGTAAAACCCTACGTCCTGCTTGATTGTATTTGATGTATGATATGGTTATAGACTAGATCTACCTCGAGATCAGGCGAGCTAAACCCTAAGTGGATGAGGTGATGGATGTAGCTCTAGCCCTAAAGCCCTAAACACTCTTGTTTATATAGACACCAGTAGGGTTAGGGTTACATGCGATCGGTTACAATGCAGGAAAGATCATGCTAATCTTGACTTGGAGGGCACACCACGACTCCGAAGATCTCCTGTCTGGTCATGGGTCCGCACTCTAGCTTGGCCCCATAGTGGCCCATCAGTCCGGCCCACATGCAATAGGTCGACAGCCCGAGGACCCCTTAGTCCAGGACTCCCTCACTGTCCACATACAATCCTCTTACGATGACTCTCGTTTGTTGACCACGTTGACCACACCGCGTCGAGCGCACCAAGGCGATGGACGACGGCGAGGCCCCAGACGGCAACAAGCCAGAGATGGGAAGACGCTGCAGTGGAGTCACAGAAGGAGAGGTGTATGAGGGTTAACTGGTTCTGGTGCGGCATGGTTCTACTGTCGACGGAGAATAACAGGAGGTGTGGAGGGGTGGAGGGATGGCCTGGCCGGCGGTGGGGTAGCGCTTCGTAGCGAAGCGTGCTAAGCAGAGCTGCTAGTGGCCGGAGGTGGGAGCAAGTGGTCCCGGCGGCGCTAGAGGAAGAAGACGAGAGATTGAAAAAGGATGCCGGCCGTTGGATGTAAATCCAATGGCTATCGATGTCAGAATCATTTGTTGACTAAGTTGACAACGCCTTGCGTTGGCTTCGACCTATTGGCCCACATTTCAGTCTCCAAAAATGTCACTCATATTCAACCCATTTTTTTAGAATTTACAGTCCATTTGCTGGGCTGGGTGAACAAATAATGTAGCGTCCATGCGGCCCATTTTTTTCTAAAAAACTATAGCCCATTTGCACTTTCTCGAAATACACGAATTTGCTGGCCTGGGTAAACAAATAATGTAGCATCCGTGCGGCCCATTTATTTTTTCCTAAAAAATTATAGCCCATTTGCACTTTCTCGAAATACACGATTTTGCTGGGCTAGTTCTAATTATAATGTTGGGTTGGGCGCAACAATGTTATCAAAAAATAAAACAGGGGCTGAGCATTTTGTTATAAATATATTTAAATAATAAGTGCTTTATTATTACATTGGTCCTTAAATCTTGCCAAGCTTTTGTACACAATCACCGGGATTTTCGTTGCCTTAATGTAAAAAACCAGAATTTTATTGTTAAAAATTTATTTTTATAAGTTAATAAGACATGGGATATTTTTTTCTTATATATGTAAGTATCTGTTAAATATATGATGATAATAAAAATAATATATAATAACATATAAAATAATATAAATATATATATAGTATAGTTAGAAGGGAAACATAAGTTGGACCTGGCGTTCCTATTCTTATATAGAAAAATAGAACAGACCTCTGCGTTTTCTTCAAAAAAAGTACATAAGTTGGGTTGCGGATGTTTAAGAAAAAATAAAACCTAGGATGGGAGGGCCATAGGCCGGTCGATACATGACGGCGCTCAAAAAAATACAAACCAGCATGTCATGGGTTGTGCATGTTAAAAAAGAAAGCCTAGACCGAGCAGCCCACAACCCAGCTGATACTTGCTGGCCCACTGATAATAAATGATACCTGCAAGCTCCCCGATGACTAGCTTCATTGTAAATTTATCTCCTTTAGTAAATTTATTTGAACTAGGCTATAGAGCTAGTTCAACTCTAGTGTAAAATTATTTGAACTAGCTTATTGCTACTTATTGAGCTTGCGTTGATTTTTCCTTTGAAGAGGAAAGGGTGATGCAGCAAAGTAGAGATAAGTATTTCCCTCAGTTAAGAACCAAGGTGTCAATCCAGTAGGAGGCACAAGCAAGTCTCCAATCTATGCACCTGCACAAACTAACAAACACTTGCACACAACGCGAAAAAGGGGCTGTCAATCCCTTCACGGCCACGAGCAAGAGTGAGATCTAAAAGAGATAGGGATAAAAGATAAATAAAAGAGCAAACTAAAGTAAATATAAATAAATTGCAACAAGGTATTTTTGTGTTTTTCGGTTTATAGATCTGAAAATATATGATGGAAAATAGACCCCGGGGCCATAGGTTTCACTAGAGGCTTCTCTCTTGAAGATAGCATATTGTGGGTAAACAATTTACTGTTGAGCAATTGATAGAAAAGCGCAAAGTTATGACGATATCTAACGCAATGATCATGAATATAGGCATCACGTCTATGACAAGTAGACCGACTCCTGCCTGCATCTACTACTATTACTCCACACATCGACCGCTATCCAACATGCATCTAGAGTATTAAGTTCATAAGAACGGAGTAACGTCTTAAGCAAGATGACATGATGTAGAGGGATAAACTCAAGCAATATGATATAAACCCCATCTTTTTATCCTCGATGGCAACAATACAATACGTGCCTCGCTACCCCTTTTGTCTCTGGGTGAGGACACCGCAAGATTGAACCCAAAACTAAGCACCTCTCCCATTGCAAGAAAAACCATTCTAGTTAGCCAAACCAAACCGACGGTTCAAAGATAAATACAAAGATATCTTAATCATGCATAAAAGAGTTCAGAGAAGACTCAAATAATATTCATAGATAATCTGATCATAAATCCAGAATTCATCGGATCTCAACAAACGCACCGCAAAAGAGTATTACATTGAATAGAACTCCAAGAACATCGAGGAGAACATTGTGTTGAAGATCAAAGAGAGAGAAGAAGCCATCTAGCTACTAGCTATTGACCCGTAGGTCTGCGGTAAACTACTCACGCATCATCGGAAGGGCAGCAAGGTTGATATAGAGGCCCTCCGTGATCGAACTCCCCTCCGGCAGATCGCCGAAAAAGGCCCCAAGATGGGATCTCACGGGAACAGAGGCTTGCGGCAGCGGAAAAGTATTTTGGTGGACGCTTCTGATGTTTGGGGAATATTTCTGAATTTATAGAGGTGGAATTAGGGTTGGAGGACACCGGAGGGGCCTTCAAGCCCTCAGGGCACGCCCTAGAGGCTTGTGGCCTCCTCAGGACTCTTCTGGCCCTCTCTCGAAGTCACATAGGTGTCTTCTGGTCCAAGAAAAATCATCGAAAAGTTTTATTCTGTTTGGACTCCGTTTGATATTCCTTTTCTGTAAAAGTCAAAAACAAGGAGAAAAAACAGAAACAGGCACTGGGCTCTAGGTTAATAGGTTAGTCCCAAAAATAATATAAAATATCATATTAATGCATATAAAACATCGACAACAGATAATATAATAGCATGGAACTATCAAAATTATAGATATGTTGGAGACGTATCACTTATAGAGCTAGTTCAACTCTAGTGTAAAATTATTTGTACTAGGCTATACAGCTAGTTCAACTCTAGTGTAAAATTATTTGAACTAGCTTATAGAGCTAGTTCAACTATAGTGTAAAACTATTTGTACTAGGCTATAAAGCTAGCTCAACTCTAGTTTAAAATTATTTGTACTAGGGTATAGAGCTAGTTCAACTCTAGTGTAAAATTATATATACTAGATTATAGAACTAGTTCAACTCTTGTGTAAATTTATTTGAACTAGGCTATAGAGCTAGTTTAACTCTAGTGTAAAACTATTTTAACTACCTTATACAGCTAATTCACCTCCAGTGTAAAATTATTTGTACTAGGCTATAGAGCTAGTTCAATTCTAGTGTAAAATTATTTGAACTAGCTTATAGAGCTAGTTCAAGTATAGTGTAAAATTATTTATACTAGGCTATAGAGATAGTTCAACTCTAGTGCAAAATTATTTGTACTAGGGTATAGAGCTAGTTCATCTCTAGTGTAAATTTATATGTACTAGATTATAGAACTAGTTCAACTCATGTGTAAAATTATGGCTATAGAGCTAGTTCAACTCTAGTGTAAAATTATATATACTAGATTATAGAACTAGTTCAACTCTTGTGTAAATTTATTTGAACTAGGCTATAGAGCTAGTTCAAATCTAGTGTAAAATTATTTGAACTAGCTTATAGAGCTAGTTCAACTCTAGTGTAAAATTATTTGTACTAGGCTGTAGACCTAGTTCAACTCTATTGTAAAATTATTTAAACTAGCTTATAGAGCTAGTTCAACTATAGTGTAAAATTATTTGTACTAACCTATAGAGCTAGTTCAACTCTAGTGTAAAATTATTTGTACTAGGGTTGTTGGTGCAATGATAGGCCCCTTATGTTTTGGAGTTTGTTGACATAAACAGTATGGGTCTTATGTGTTTGCTAGTGCACATAGAGTAACAGGTCCCTGAGATCACGAGGAGTTTGAGCTAAACGACAAAGGTAATCTCCCTTCACTGCAGAGAGGGTTATCACTGAAGATTATGATAACAAGAGTGACCCCTCAAAAATTGCTGAAGTGAAGCAATTGGTTCGGTGCCTGTCCGAGGAAATTGACTGTGTCCAAGGAGATTGAAGACGAAATGAAGACGTAGCATTTATTGCGTAGTTCTTCTTCTCTTTATTGAGTCATAGGACCACCATACTATTAAGAGGGGTGTAGCGGTCGAAACTTTGATTCTCTAATGCTAAACCCCAATCCTATGAAAGTTGCGAGAGAAATCTATTTGTGTTCCAAGCAAATACTTGCCAACTAGAGACTATGATCTTCTTCGCTGCGAGAGATTTGTCTCAGACCGAGGAGTTAGCATTACTTGTTCCTCAAGTAATGTTATCATTGCTCCAAAATCCGATCGTTTTAAACATGTCTGTTGGCGATTGGCTAGACCTCATGTCCAAAATGGTCATTTCCCACCAGGGAAGGCTGCGGCTATAAATAGCCACGTCTCGTCGGCTTTGTCCGGGGGCTGCTCCATTTGATTCTAAGAAGATTGTTGAGCAAGCCTCTCTCTGAGCGATTTGAGTTTAAAATCCACCAAGAGAAAACCCCAAGAGCCGATGAATTAGATAGTGGTTCAGCATCACTCAAATCTAAGTCCAGTACGCTCCGCCTATTACTCTTGAGAGCTGCAAACTCTCTAGACGGTTAGGTGTCAATTTCTTTAGAGACCAAGACTACTTGTGGTTCTCGAAGAATAAGTCTATGAAGGTTTGGAGATCGCCTCAAGTGTCTACCACGAGTGATCGGCATTGGTTGACGATCCAATTGTCGAGGAGAATAGGATGAAGAGAGTTTATCTTCCGTGTTAAGTAACAGCCCCTCCAACCAGATGTAGTCCTTGTGCAGAAGGACGAACTGGTCGAACAAATACCCTATCGCCATTGAGCATCACTGGTTACCTCCGCTACTCTTGTTTACATTCGATATGTTTTCCATCATGTGATTTGTCTCGATGCATGTTGTAGTTTCCATTCGGTACTTAGTTATAGCTCGCTGTTGTTTGTTTTTCAGTCGTTCTGCTGCTGGGTTCCGAGAGTTTTGATATTTCCCAAGAAATTTTAAAACTCTCATTCACCCCCACCTCTGGTAGACATACTTCGTTCCTACAATTGGTATTAGAGTAAGGTACTCCTTGACTCTGCTCATTTTGATCTAACAACCTTGGAGTTTAAGTATGTCTTCAGTGAGCTACAAGTCGCATCTGAAGATTCCCATATTTGATGGGATGGACTATCCCTTCTGGAAGGAGAAGATGAAGATCCGTCTCTGAGCCATTGACAATGACATGTGGAACGTGGTGCAATTTGGATTCACGATTGAAATACCTCAAGCCCCCACTGATGCCGAGAAGAAACTCATTCAGATGGATGCTCAAGCTAAAGATGAAATTGGTGGTCATCTCTCTCGGGCTCAATTTCTTTGCTATTGACAGTGTGAAACTGCGAAGGAATTGTGGGACATTCTCGAGAAGATAAATGAGGGTGTTTCAACTCAGAAAGAAGCTCGCATTAAAACTCTTCGAGCAAAGTTCAATCGGTTCAAGCGCATTGGAAATGAAAGCTGTCAGCAAACCTTCAATCGTCTGAGTGACATAGCAAATGAGCTACAAGGCCTCGGCGCCAAAGACATCACTGACCATGAAGTTGTGAAGAAGTTGCTCCGATCACTTGACAGTTCATTCGACACACTTGTTTTGATGATCAGGGAACGAGTTGATTTC
Organism: Thinopyrum elongatum; assembly: GCA_011799875.1. Classification (NCBI taxonomy): domain Eukaryota; kingdom Viridiplantae; phylum Streptophyta; class Magnoliopsida; order Poales; family Poaceae; genus Thinopyrum; species Thinopyrum elongatum. The sequence goes on from CM022300.1 coordinate 467,589,320, forward strand.
AAAGATCTCGACTCTGCTGATATCATGAAGGGGCTGAACACCCACGAGGAACAAGAAGAGAAGACAGATCTATATGGTTCAAATCATCGGAAAAAGCCATGCTCTCAAGGCTATGGCTGATTCCTCCTCCGAGGGAAATGCCGAAGAAGATTCTAATGACCCTGAAAGGATCAGCAAAGATCTTGCATTGATCACGAAAAGATTCCAGCGCTTTCACAAGAAGAGTCAGTTCCAGAAGAAAAGTTCAAGCAACTCTGGCGGTTCAAAATATTCATCAAAACCTATTGGAGAATACACCTGCTTCAAGTGCAAAAAGCCTGGACACTTCATTTCAGACTGTCCTCTCTGGGAAGCTAAAATCCGTGCGAGTGGAAGATATGATTCTAGCAACTATCGAGGCAAAAGCAAGAGCAAGAACTATGACTCCGATGATGAGAAGAAAACAAAGAAGTTCTTCAAGAAGAAGGACATCTCCTCCTCAAAATCTTCGTCAAGATCTTCCTCAAGAAATCCTTCCAAGTCCTCCTCCAACCGCAAGAATAACTCGCGCAAGGCCAAGGCATACATCGGCAAGGAAATGGATTCTGATGAAGAAGAATCGTCAGACTCCGAAGAAGCTGATGAATCTGATGAGGATTCTGACTTTGGCATGGCCGTCATTGCATATGCTTCCTTCCCTGCAACAAACTTCTTCGGGAATCCTTCAAGCGATGATGAATCTCCTGCCTACTACTTCATGGCCAAAGCATCGAAAGAAAAGGTATCCTCCAAAAATCACAAAGTTCACTCTAGTGATGAATATTCTTCTGATGAGGATGATCATGCTAAATTGATCAAAAATGCTAATATTCAACAAAACTCTCTTGGGAAAATTGATAAAACCCTCAGGAAATCTGAAGGTTTGTTGGTTGAGGAGATGGAGAAAAATTTGTCGTTGATCAAAGAGTATTCCTCTCTCAAGTCACGAATGGAAGAACTGTCAAATCGTCATGATTTTCTCTCAGCTGACCATGAAAGATTGACCTATGATTACCTAAAAGGAAACAGGAACTCAAGGCTCTGAGAGAGGCTCATGAGGATTTGATCAGAGAAAATTCTCTTCTCACCCAACAACTTAAGGAGAAACCTGAAGTGTTTGTTCCACCTTGCATAAAATGCCTTGAACGATCAAATGCTGAATCATCTGTGAATGCTAACCCCTCTGTCAAGGAAAATGGTTCTATTTCTCATGAAAATGCTAGGTTGAAGGATCTTCTTCAGACAAGAATGTTCAAATCTCTCAAAGGGCATCAAACCCTTTGTGATGTTTTGAAGAAATCCATTCTTCACAAAAATCCCATTAAAGAAGGCATTGATTTCGAAAGGAAACTGAATGAAAATGGCTCCTACTGGGAACCTGATCAATATCCTCGCATTGTATGCGTGCCTGCCAAGAGTAAAACTCTCGATCCAGCTTTGCTTTCGGGATATAACTCTCCCATCCCTGAATATCCTGATGCTGATTCTCTGGACCACTACAAGTTGTTCAAAAATCAACATGGTGAGCCTGTGGCTCGCTATGTTGGACCTAACAGCAGGAATGGCTCCCCAAAGAAAGCTATATGGGTGCCTAAGAAAACCATTAAAGCATTACCTGTTACCACATTACTAACCATGCAGGCTCAAAATGCTCGTTACTTCCTTGAAAAAGTTTGACAGAATGAGTACATGCATACCTCATTCAATCACTATACTCACTCATCTGGAAAGAATTTAAATGCTTATTCCTTTGATTATGCTCACACATCATCGAGTAAAAACTATGGTTACTGAAATAAATCATATCTTGCTCGCTCATTTGTTTTGAAGCCACCTGCAGAGATGTGGGTGGTTAAGAAAGGCTAATTCTTCTGCAGGACTATGTCTCCGGGTGTACAAAATGGGTAATGGATAGTGGATACACTAGTCATATGACCGGAGACAAGTCGTTGTTTGAAGACCCCAACTTAACTGCTTCAACTCTGAAGTATATCACTTTTGGCGACAACAACAAAGGAAAGGTAATTGGGATAGGTAAAATTGCCATATCCGAAGACAGGTCCATTGATGATGTTTTACTTGTTCAGTCTCTTCGATTTAATCTTATGTCAGTCGGCAAGCTATGTGATCTAGGCATGCTAGTTCTATTTTCCATCTCCAAATGCATTGTATTTATGGCCTCTGACAATTCCTTCATATTCGAGGGAATTAGAAAAGGTAATCTATATATTGTGGATTTCTCTAAGGGTCCCTCAGTCTAAACTTGTTTGCTTGCAAAAGCAACTGAAGGTTGGCTGTGGCACCGAAGGCTTGGTCATGCAGGTATGAGAAACTTGCAGACTCTGGCGAAGAAAAATCATCTCCGTGGCATTACTGATGTAAAATTTGACAAGGATCGTCTTTGTGCTGCATGTGAGGCTGGTAAATTGGCCAAGAAGCATCATTCTTCAAAGACTGTCATGACCACGACAAGACCTCTAGAAATTCTTCAGATGGATTGATTCGGTCCTCAAAACTATGCAAGTTTCGATGGCAGTCATTATGGCCTGGTAATTGTTGATGATTTCTATTGTTACACTTGGGTATTCTTTCTTGAAGACAAAACCTGCACCCAAGATATCTTTAAAAGCTTCGCTAAGAAGGCCCAGAATGAATATGATGTGTGAATTAAGCATGTCAGAAGTGACAATGGGACTGAGTTCAAAAATACTCATATCGATGATTTTCTCGATGAAAATGGTATTACTCATGAGTTCTCTGCCTCATACACTCCCCAACAGAATTGAGTTGTTGAACAAAAGAATAGAACTCTCATTGAAATGGCGAGAACAATGCTCAATGAGTATAAAACCCCTGTTCGCTTCTGGGCTGATGTTCTTAATACTGCTTGTCATGTTATCAATCATGTTTATCTTCACAAGTTCCTTAAGAAAACTTCATACGAGCTTATCACTGGCAAGAAACCAAATGTTTCTTATTTGCCTGTTTTTGGTGCACCTTATTACATTCATGATATGAATCATTCTTCCAAGTTTGCACCTAAGGCACATGAAGGTTTTCTTCTTGGTTATGGCTCGAACTCGCATACTTATCGTGTCTATAACTCTCACCACCAGAAAGTTATGGAAGCGGTAAATGTGCGGTTTGATGAATCTAATGGCTCCCAAAAGGAGCACCTACCAAATGTGATAGATGAACCATCGATCTCGGATGCTATTCAGCAAATGGCCATTGGGAGCGTCAAGCCAGTTGAAGAAAATGCACCTGAGTCTTTCGATGATGATGCTCCTATGACTCGTAGTAGAACTCATCAAGCCACTGCCGAAGAAAATGCCACTCCAAATTCTAATGGCAACCCGAATCCAAATGCCAAGCAAAATGGCAATCCTGAAGGGAATGGCGATACAAATGCTGATACTAATGAAAATGATAATGATCATCAAGATGAAAATCCTCATCCTCGAGTGGAAAATTGAGTTGATCCTTCATTAATTCTCGATGAACTCGAGAATCCAGGTTATCGACCCACAACTCATTCACGCACTCGTTTGGCTAACTACTATGGCAGCTTCTCCTTTGTTTCATTAGCAGAACCTACCAAGTATGAGGAAGCCATGGATGATCCAGATTGGATGAATGCAATGCAAGAGGAGTTGGTGCAATTCAAACTGAATCATGTTTGGGAATTGGTTGACAAGCCGAATCCTAAGAAACATAATATCGTCGGCACAAAATGGATATTCCAAAACAAGCAAGATGAAAATGGCATTGTTGTGAGAAACAAAGCATGTCTTGTCACTCAAGGGAATACACAGGTAGAAGGTATTGATTTCGGTGAAACTTATGCTCCTGTTGCTCGCCTTGAGGCAATTCGTATTCTTCTCGCTTATGCAAATTACAATGATATCTTGCTTTATCAAATGGATGTGAAAAGTGCTTTCCTCAATGGTGAAATTGATGAGGAAGTTTATGTTAGATAGCCACCTAGCTTTGAACACCCTGAGTTTCCTAACAAAGTTTTCAGGTTGAAAAAGGCTCTATATGGGCTTAAGCAAGCCCCTCGAGCTTGGTATGACACCTTGAAGTAGTTTCTGCTCGATAAAGGGTTCAAGCCAGGATCTACTGATCCCACACTTTTCAATCGTGCTATTGATGATGATTTATTCGTATGTCAAATTTATGTGGATGATATTGTCTTCAGCTGTACTAACAATGCTTGCAGCTTAGAGTTTGGGAAATGATGTTTGAGAAATATCAAATATCTATGATGGGTGAACTTAAGTTCTTTCTCAAACTGCAAATACGTCAACAGGCAAATGGAATTTTCATATCTCAGGAGAAATATCTGAGAGAGTGTCTCAAGAAGTTCAAAATGCAAGATTCCAAATGAAGGGCTATAAAACTCCTATGCCCATGAATGGTAAGCTGGACACAGATGTGTACGATAAGGATTACGATCAGAAGGCTTATCATTCGATGATTGGTTCTCTTCTTTACCTATGTGCTTCCAGACCTGATATTATGTTGAGCGTTTGCATGTGTGCCCTCTATCAAGCTGCACCGAAAGAATCACATCACCAAGAGGTCAAGCATATTCTGAGATATTTGGCTCACACCCCCACCTTATGTTTATGGTATCCTAAGGGAGCATAGTTTGATCTCGTTGGATATTCAGACTCAGATTACGCAAGTGACATGGTTGATAGGAAATCTCTTCGGGGACATGTCATTTCCTCGGTAGATCATTGTCGGTGTTCCGGGATCGGGGGTACCCAGACCTGCCTGTCTGCGGCCCACGGCGTGGCTCCCTCGACGACCCTGTATGGCTGAGCAACGACAACCCCAAGACAAGACCCTTGCGAGGGCCCCCTGGCCTCAAGAGGTGGACAACATGAAGACCTCCAAGGGAGCGGCCTCCCCAGGCTGCCTCCCGAGGAGCGAAGATTTCTATGCAGGTACTCAGCCTCACGAGGCTGCGATGACGTGAGCCATGACGACCATGGCCAGGCGGGTGCCAGCGGGTGCAGAGGAGGCAGTTTCCCTTTCAGTGCTAAGGGTGTAAGGACATGCGTGGGTTCCCGAGGATCCTCCCAAAGGTTTCCATTTCGGTGCCACAAGACCAAGACCACGAGCTCGGCAGGACGGATATCATCGCCTAGCCCACCGCTGCGTCACGACCAGAAGCTTTGCAGGTGAAGACCACCTTTCGTCAGGATTAGATGTAGTTCTTGTCCCCTTTCAAATTGGCCATTGTGGGATCCCTTCCCGCTTAAGTTTTGAGGGAAGAGGACCAAGGCCACTATAAATATAGGCTAGCCACCACCATAGAGAGGGAGGAGACTAGAGAGGGAGGAGACCAGAGAGGGACGAGACCAGAGAGGCAAGAGGGACTGGATCAGATCCATTCAACCCTCACCACCGAGCCCTCACGAGGCTGTTCATCCACTGTACTTGTTCATCCTCAGCCTCCTCATGAGGCCAATCCACCACAAAGCAGGAGTAGGGTTTTACACCGCAAGGTGGCCCGAACCTGGGTAAACTGCCGTGTTCATCTTCTGCCCTGTTCGTGTGCGTTCGGCGAGGCTAGGCTGTAGGGCGACGGGCTTGATACTTGAGAGGTTGAGATCTTCGCACATGCCCTAGAGTTTGAACCTTCTTGGGTCTGCGGAGCCCTTAATCCGAAATTTGGCGCGTCGGGTAGGGGCATGTCGAAGTCCTTCTTCTACCTCCGCTTCGTCCCCGCTTCGTCGCTCCCATGGCCGATGCACGCCAGGTCCACACTGAGCGCCAGGCCACTCGTGTTGCCCAGACGGCATCCATGGGCAACGGCGCTCCTCGCCGCTCTGCCTCCCCTGCGGCTAACGCAGCCACTGACCCTGCTGCTCATGAGCAGTAGGATTCATCGCTGCCACCGTCCGTGCGGCGTGATGGCCGCACTTCCACTCCGTCGCCCACTCCCGCCACGGCGTCGTCTTCCCACGTCCGCCGTGGGCCAGCGAACGCGGAGGCTGTGCTGCTCATGGCATGCGAGCTGCTGCGTTACCGCCCCGCTAACGACCGCTACGACGACTGGCTTGCCCGCATCACCGAGCTCGTCAACACCGCCGGCGAGGTCCCTGCACCGTCTCGCTCGCTCCGTCCCCCGCCATCCCAGGTGGGCAACGTGGCTCACGGCGCGCCTCCTCCACCTCCTCTGCGCGGCGCCGACCCTGAGCCCAGGCGTGACGTGCCCCAGCGCGACCTGCCGCGCGGAGCACCGACGTGCGATGAAGCGAGCTGCCAGGTGGTTCAGCGGCCGCAAGCTGATGCACGCGCGCTCCCAGCGCCACCGCACTAGCACCAAGACCACGCGCCACCGGAGGCTATGGCGCGTGGGCGTCAAGAAAGAGCTCACCCCGTGCGCGCTGCGCCCGTGAGCGTGATGGGCTGCCGCGCCTTCACCCTGGAGCTGCGCCGCGTCGTCTGGCCCAGCAAGTTCAAGCCAGACCTGCCTCCACGTTACGACGGCACCCCTAACCCTGAGGAGTTCCTCCAGCTCTACTCGCTGAGCATTGAAGCGGCAAATGGTGACGACAAGGTCATGGCAAACTGGTTCCCCATGGCCCTCAAGGATGGCGCGCGCTCCTGGCTCCTACACCACCCGAAGGGATCGATCTCCTCCTGGGATGAGCTCCGCGAGCGCTTCATCACCAACTTCCATGGCGCCCGTGACCATGCCCCGGCGATGGGCAACCTGCGGTGCATTAAGCAACAGCCGGGCGAGACCCTGCACAAATACATACAGCGCTTCACCAATGTTCGCCTCAAGATACCGAAGGCTTTAGATGAGGCCATCATCTCGGCGTTCACTGATGGCGTCCAAGATGTCAAGATGAAAGAGGAGCTCGCCATCCATGAGGACTTGTACTCAGCCCTGGAGATGTTCAACCTGGCAAACAAGTGCGCTAGGGCCGAGGAAGGCCGCCTCTCCCTCCTCGAGCTTCCGGAGGTCGATCCTGAAGACAAGAAGGCCAAGGCTAAAGAGGCAAAGCGCAAGGGACCCGCCATGCTCGCGGCCGAGCCCGAGATGAAGCATGGCCGTGACCACGATGAGCCTCCCACGGGCAACTGCCCATTCTGCATCTTCCACAACGTGCACAGCCACAACACCAACGACTGCCAGGAGCTCAGGGCACTCCATGACGGGCGCCTTGGCCGCCGCTCCGACCGCGGTGACCGTGGCTACGGCCCTGGAGGAGGCCGCGGCGGAGGCCGCTGGGACAACCGCAACCCTTGTCAGGACTGGCGCGACCAGCCTCGCAAGGAACGCTGGCGGGACCAGCCTCGCGACGGTCTGTGGCGAGACCAGCCTCGTGAGGACCGCCCTCAGGGCAATGCCGGCCTTCCTTCGCTGCCGCCGCCACCCAGGAGAAACAATGACAACCGACAGGATGATGGGGCTGGGGGCTTCCAGGAGCCTCGTGCGATTGCTTGCATCCTGGGTGGTGTCCAGGCCCCCGCCTCACATCGCATCTTCAAGCAGTTCTCTCGTGAGGTGAATGTGGCCCTCCCGAAGCCCGAGGCTGTGCCTCCCCTCCGATGGTCGCAGTATGCCGTCACCTTCGACTCCAAGGACCACCTCAAGTGCTCAGCCGCTGCTGGCATGCTCCCCATGCTCTGCATGCCCACCATCAGCGACGTCCTCATCACCAAGACCCTCATCGACGGTGGCGCTGGGCTCAACGTTCTCTCGGTCGAGACGTTCGAGACGCTTCAGGTGCCTTATGATCAACTCATGCCCACCAAGCCATTCTCCGGAGTGACCGATGGCTCCATCGTCCCCCTGGGGCAGACACGCCTCCCAGTCACCTTCGGCAAGCGCGACAACTATCACATAGAGCTCATCGACTTCGATGTCGCCCACATCGGCCTCCCGTACAACGCCATCCTCGGGTATCCTGCCCTCGCCAAGTTCATGGCAGCAACCCACCATGGCTACAATGTCGTCAAGATGCCACATTGCAGCGGCATCATAACAGTCGCTTGTGATGAGAAGGACACAGTCTGCTCCCTTGAGCATGCCTATTAGGCTATGGTGGCTAAGAACTCTCACGATGAGGGTGGCATCCAGCGTCCCGAGGCCACCCCCAAGAAGAAGAAACTGCTCCTCCCCAAGAGCCGTCCGGAGGCAGGTGCGCCCACCGGCGGCGCCTCAGGCTCCTCGTCCGCTGTTGGGGCGCCTCTTCCTCCTGCATATGAAGGTGCGCCCAGCGCCTCCCTCAGGGCGGGCTCGGGGGCTTCTGCTTGGCGAGTCTCTGACCTGACTGTTGCGATGAGGGAGGTGCTCAGGCACCACTTGGAGGCATGCCTTAATGCGCGCCCCCGTGAGCAAGGAGCAAGGCGCGAGGCGCTAGGAGCAAGGGAGTTTATCACCATGGTGGTCGAGGAGCTTCAGGAGGCGAGGGCCATGCGTGGCGAGCGTCGCCCCACACCCCCCGGTGCGGCTGCGCCCCCTGATGCGAGCGACGAGCTGGGCGTCTGCGTTAACGTTCCGGGCCTCAACAGGGCCACTTCGCAGGACGTCTTCTGGCCGTCCCACGTTAGCCAGAGCGGGGGCTACCCCTGCAACTACGTCAGCATGCCATTTGGCCTGCTGAATGTAGGCGCCTCGTACCACTGCCTCGTGCGGCGTGCGTTGGCATCTCACGAGGCCAGGCGCTTGGCGGTCATGTCTCAGAAGGTCCTGGATCCTCGCGGCCCCCGGGCCTCGTGAGCCCCCCAGGCCTCCGGAGCCGTCCAGCTCGTGAGGTGCAGCTTCCGCGACACATGTCCTCAGCTACCTCGACGCTTCTACAACAACAGTGCGAGGTGACTTTTTGGGTTGTTCAGTTGAGGGCGCCCCTCGGGCTGCATCATCCTCAAGCTCTCAGGGCCCGCCCCTGCAGCCTGTATCATTTTGCGCATGTATCAGAGCCAGCTTTGCCTTCTATGAAATTCCAAGTATTTCAAATTGAGTGCCCGATGCTTCATCACCATGAGTCGATGCATCCTCACAACCCCGCCTTCGACCGCCTCATGATTAAGGACCGACACGGCGTCTATGCTCGGGTCCGTCCCTGCAGCGTTGGCAAAACCAAGCGACCGAGCTCTATCTGGCGGGCCAGTCCCGTGCACATCACCTCCCGGGGTCCTTGGTGCCTTGTTCTCGCATGCACTAATCGGGGGTGGGCAAGTCAGGGCGCGCGACACTGTTCATTCAACCGTAGTTCAGCACTTCGCCGTCGCGGGAGCCGCGCGCCTTTTGTTTTTCTCGGAGTTGTTGCATGAGAAGACTGGGCATGGCGTATGTGCTCGGGTTCGTCCCTGCAGCGTCGATAAACCCAATGGCTAAGCTCTGTCTGGCGGGCCGGCCCCGTTCACATCACCTCCTGGGGTCGTTCGTGTTTGGCCTTCTCATGCGATGGCCCCTGGAGAGTCAAGCAGCGCAGGCCTCCCCACACCTCATAGGTCTCTTACGCGCGTCTCGCGCCAAAAATCCAGCCACAACCCGCCTTGAGGTAGGGCCTCCTGAGTCCCGTGCTGGCTCACGAATGCCCATATACACCTCCTCTAGTTCTGTCGTGCTAGCCACATGTACGAACGGGGCTGTACACACCCCGGAGTCTCCCCCCCGAGGGAACTCCCACCCACGCACAAATGTAAGCCCCATGCTCCGCGCTAGTGGACGACACGGTCGAGGAGCGACTATGCCCATGCCTAAGTGGAAGCCTCATGCTCCGCGCTTGTCGATAAACAACTCAGGGTGTCCTAGCAGCTGCACCAACCTCCGGATAGCCCTTCGGCTCTTCACACAGTCCTATCATGCAGCATTTCCCTGGGAGGCACGCGCGAGGGGGATGGACACGGGGGCTGTGCTCAGGCTAAGCCCGGCACATGCCACCTCGCAGGTCCCTAGTACCTGGTCTTCTCACGTCCCTCCCAGGCAAAGGTTGGCAAGGAAAGGTATGGGGGCTCCGGATTAACCTCGTCGCCGCCTACGTTTCCTTCATGAGGGTTGCTCGCACGTCAAGGGGGACCTCCTGAGCATCACGACTCAGGGGCCTCACTAGTCACGTAGCCCCTCGCCCCTTGGTGTCGTCCTAGCGATTCGGACGCCCCAACGATGGTCGAGGTATGCGCGGGGCTGGGCCCTGCCAACGCAGAGCACCAAAAGCAAACAAGAAGGAAACCAAGAGCGAAAGGAAATCACGGAGTCCTAGCAGTTATTACAAGCACCAAATGTTCTGAAAATTCAAACCAAGTCTTACGCCTCCACGAGGAACGATAAATGTTGCAGGATAAAATCTAGGAAGAAGGGCCATCACCGCCATGGTCGTTGCCGCCACCTGACCCAGTCGCGGGGAGCCCGTTGTCGACATTGCTGCCACCGTCGTCGCCGCCGCTGGCCTCCACCGCCGGAGTTTCGGTGTTGGGGATGCAGAGAAACATTTTCAGCAGCGCGTCCACACGACCCTTCATGGCCTCCGCAGCGGCAGAGCGGTGCTCAGGAGCGACTGGACGGATCACCATGTCGAAGTTGAAGCCCGCGTCCTGGAGGTAGAGCTGGGTGAAGACGCACGTCGCAGCTGCAGTGAAGAGCGAGCAGCACTCCTCCTCCAAGATGGCATCCACCTCAGCGGCAGCACCCGCAAGCGCTTCAACAAGCTTGGAGGAGAGCCCTGCAAAGCCGCCCTCAGGGTTTGCCTGCAGCTCCTCGTATCCTCCCCTGCAGACGGAACGCAGTGCCTCGCAAGACCTGAGCTCTAGGGAGAGGAAGGTTTCGTGCTCCAGGGCCGCCTTCTTCTCGGCGCCAGCAAGGATCTTCTCCCTGGCCTCCAGCTGGGCTGTCGCCTCGGAGACGTGCTGGGCGTGGGACGTCTGGGCTTTGTCCACCTCCTCCTTCAGCTTGGCCAGGCGTTCACATTCCGCGGCCTGGTCAGAAGTCACCTGTGTCAGCTCGGAGTCGTGGTCAGCGAGCTGCGCCTCATGAGCCTTGAGGTCTTCCTCCTGCTGGTGGAGCCGCTGAGCGTGCGCGGCTTGCTCCTCCTGGAATGTCTTCAGCTTGGCCTCCGCCTCGCTGCAGCGCCTTTCAGCAGACGCCGCGTGGGCCTTCGCCGTGTCGCGAGCCTCTTTTGCCTTGGCGGCGCCTTCAGGCCGGCCCCAAGCTGTCTTGATGGTGGCATCGGCCTGAAGCCACCCTGAGATGAGCCCTAGGCATTCCCTCGTGAGGCACCTGTTGACATCCTCGAGGTCAGCTAGGATCCGGCCAAGCGTAACGTAGGCCTCGTCCAGGGCCCCAGGCCTAATCAGGGGCCGCGGTCCACGAGCGTGAGGGCCTGCTAAGGAGGCAGCACTGGCATGTCGACCGACACCGTGACCGAGGAAGTGTTGGCGTGGATGGCTTGGGACATCGAAGACTCTAGGCTCCCCTCAGGCACGACGGGCATGGACAGCTCCACAGCCTGCCGGCCTGTGGGGGCTGACTCCTCCTGAGGCTGCATCACCACATCCTCAGGGGCGAGGGGCCGCCTCCCCCATCAGCACCGGAGCTGCCGCAACCGTGACAAGGAGTGTCATCTCCTGAACCCCGGCATTCTTAGCGAGTGCTTCCCCAAGCAGCGCCAGCAGGGCACCAGGAGCGGGTGGAGCACTCGGACGTTCAGGCGTGGCACCACCTGAGCACTCGGGGACTGCGCTGGGCTGGCGCGACGCACTCCCGCGCCCGCCGCGACCACGACCGGAGGCTGATGGCGCCCTCTGGGCAGGGGGCTCCTTCGGCTCAATTTTCTCCTTCTTCTTCTTCGCTGCAACAGCAAACCTGGTCATCAGGTAGGAAGTGCTGTGGGCACAATGGCAGTCTATGCTGAACTCAAGGGCAAGGTAGGTTACTTACTCGTCAGGGTAGACCCACGTCCTCTTCTTCTCCTTCTTGGAGGGGGCAGGGGTGCCCCCGTCTCTCCCTGACGCGGCCTTGGTCGTGCTCAGGGGACCGGCGGGGCGCTCTTCGGCCGGCCCCGGTGTGGTGCTGCTGCCTGGAGAGGCAGAGGAGCCGCCCTGAGGGGTCTCGGCCGGCAGGGACGCGTCCGCCCCGGCGGCGGTCACCCCGCCCTCTAACTGCGGCTTGGACAGGGATGGGACCGGTGTCCCAACCAACCCGCCAGGGCGTGGGGCGCCCTCCGGAGAGGGAGCTGCTGCGCTCTTCCTTGGGGTCACCTGGCCCAATGCTAGCGGGGTTCAGGGGGCCGATCCTGACCTCGTGAGGACCCCGACAGGGCGTGGGGAATCCACAGCAGGGAGCTCATCGATGTCATCATCGTCGGCAAGGTTGCGGAGGAGCTCGCTCAGCGACGGGGGAGACACTTCCTCTAGGTCATCGTCCTCAGTCCCCTCCGAGTCTTCTTCGTCATCGCTGTCGCCGGAGGACACCAGCACGGGGGAGTTGGGATGCTCGGGCGACACGAGCCCCAGCTCGTTGAAGGCAGGCATAGAGGTGACCAGCTCCTCCGTGTCGTCACGGCGGTACAGCGGGACGTAAGCCCCGGGGAGGTTCCCCGGGTCGCCGCTGAGCAGGACGGCCATGGCCTTGTCCAGCTCCTCACCCGTCAGGCTCTCAGCGTGCAGGCTGATGCCGTCCGTCGCGCCCTAGAATTCCCACATGGGGCGCATGTGCGACTTGAGCGGCGCCAAGCGCTGCGTCAGGAACTCCTTCACGAGCATGCCCCCCATCAGCACCTTGGCCTCCATGTTCGAGGTCATCCTCCTCAGGACGGGCTCAGCGCGAGGGTCAGAGAGCTTCTCGTGGCTCCACCTCTCGAACCGTTCGGGCAGCTCGGCCAGCAGCTCCAGCCGCGCATTGAGGCCCTTGGTGTCCAGGAAGACCTAGCGATGCCGGAAGCCCTCCACCTTCTTCCCGGCCTTCAGGAGCACATTTCCCATGTGGACCGCGATGAAGGACATGCAAGCAGAGTGCTGTGTCGAGTCGTGCTACCGCAGGTAGAACAAGTGGCGAAGGAGCGGCATGGAGGGCCTCACGCCCACAAAGGCCTCGCAGTAGAAGGCGAAGACGGACAGAAGGAGAATGGAGTTGGGTCGAAGATGAAGGGCCTGGATCTGGTAGTGGTCGAGGACGGTAATGAAGAACTCCGAGAGGGGCGGGACGAGCCCCGCGAAGATGCTGTGGAGGAAGAAGGGTTAGACTGACCGCGCCAAGGTCTGCTGCTCGGCGGAGCCGGCCCAGATGATGGTCTCGCCCCACTCGTTGTCTTCGCTCGCCGTTTGTGGGAGCACGGGGTCGAGGTGCCCCACCTCGGCGATGGAGAACATGCCAAGTGCTGGCGCAGTAGAGGAGGAGGAGCTTGCGGCCTGTTCCCCAGGCTTTGACTTCCCAGGCGCCATTCGCGTGGTCGCCGGCGCCGGAGAAGGAGAAGAAAGGGGGCGGAGTGTGATTGGATCTGGAGAAGCCTTCGGCTGGGAGAAGGGGATCTGGAGCAAGGCAAGGGGAAGCAATGATGGCTCAGCGGCGGGCGCCAGTCTTTTGTCAGCCTGGGCAGTTGCCGAGGCGACGTGAGGGAGCGGAGGCGTCCACGTCTCGTCGGGCGCCATGCCTCAAGCCTGGTCCGCAGGCGATTGGGGTCCGCGGCGCTCCGCCCTCTCTCCTTAGCTTCGCCTCAAAGCCAGCCCGAGCGCGCCTTGGGCCTGGGGGCTACTGTCGGTGTTCTGGGATCGGGGGTACCCAAACCTGCCTGCCTGCGGCCCACGGCGTGGTTCCCTCGACGTCCCTGTACGGCCCAGCTACGACAACCCCTAGACAAGACCCTCGTGAGGGCCCCTAGCCTCGATAGGCGGACAACACCAAGATCTCCAAGGGAGCGGCCTCCCCAGGCTGCCTCCCGAGGAGCAGAGATTTCTATGCAGGTACTCAGCCTCATGAGGTTGCGATGACGTGAGCCATGGCGACCATGGCCAGGCGGGTACTAGCGGGCACAGAGGAGGCAGTTTCCCTTTCGATCCTAAGGGAGCAAGGACAGGCGTAGGTTCCCGAGGAGCCTCCCAAAGGTTTCCATTTCGGTGCCACAAGACCAAGACCACGAGCTCGGCAGGACGGATGTCATCGCCGAGCCCACCGATGTGTCATGACCAAAGCTTTGCAGGCGAAGACCACCTATCGGAGCGATTGACCACGGGTAGCCTCATCCACACCCCTTAGCATTTCAAGACATCGGGGCTAGCAAGGCCCCTCACGCCTTCCAAACACGCGGCCGGCTCCTCGGGCCGGCCGGGCCCAAGCGGCCGGCTCCCAGAAGACGAAGCACTCTTAGGAGGCGGCTTCAGGGGAGGCCGGCTCCTAGAAGACGGACCCTCCTCCCCTCGGAGTCTGCACTCAACCACTACGACGAGACGGAGCGTGGCTACAGGGCCACCCTCACCCCCAAATCCCAGGGGGGCACGGCTACAGTGCGAGCTGACCAAGCGGTCACCGACCTGCCATACGCAGGACTGTAGCCATGCGACCCTCAGCATGGCCCCCGCCAGCAAGGGCCCTGCTATAGCAAAAGGCAATCAGTACGGCCTGCAGGCAGTGGGCCCTACCTATCCGTGAGCTCCCAGAAGACGTCGCATTCCTGGAAGGCGGCTTCGGGGGCGGACCGGCCCCCCGCAGGCGGCCTTCCCCGTCCCCTCGAAGTCCGCACTCACCTGCTCCGACGGGATGGAGCATGGCTATAGCATGCGCTAACCAAGCGGCCACCAACCCGTAAGACGGCGAGACTGTAGCCATACGACTCCGGACGCGGCCTCCGTCATCAAGTATGACACTACAGCAAAAGGCAATCAGCATGGCCCGCAGGCAGCGGGCCCTACCTGTCGGCCGGATTCTCGCCAGCCGGCGGGGCCCTCCGGCGGCGGGCCCTAGCAGCTGGCGGAGAACCCGGCGACCCTAGATACTGACGTCCGGGTTCTACACCCGGCCGTGTTACCATTGTACCCCTGGGGGGCAGGCCTATATAAGCCCCCCAAGATCACCCATGCAAAGAATTCAGCACCCAGGCCATTCACACACACCTAGCTAGGGAGAGCAAGGTAACAGCTCTGCCCTTCTTCCTCCTCTAGCAGCGTAGCTCAAGGAGCAACCTTGTATCCACCATTTGATCATAGTCATCATGCGGAGACCCCGTAGAGCAGGACTAGGGGTGTTATCTCCCCGGAGAGCCACGAACCTGGGTACGTCTCATGTGCGATCGAGCTCGTGCTCATTCCCGCTTCCAGGGCCCGACGACGTCCTTTTGGCTCCACCCATGATAAGCGACCCCCTGGCATCTATCGCGAGAATACCCTGACAGTTGGCGCACACCGTGGGGCCTAATGCAGCGTCGGCCGGAGAAACATTCTGGACGGGAACCCTCTTCCTCTCCAGCGAGCACGTCGCGGCTGGCCGGATCGGCCAGCCCGGCACGCCTGCTTGCGCTTGCACCAGCGAACCGCCCGACGGGGGGGGGGGGGCAGCCTGCCCCGCGAGCTGCCTTATCGACCTCTTCGGCAGGGCCAGCCTCTCCGATGAGCCCACCTCTGATGCCGAGGCCCTCCGCTCCGTCGGCCCCCTCTCCGAGCTTTTTGAGAAGCTCACCGTCTCTGACACGGACACCCCCGATGGGTTCCCCGGCGGCGTGGTGGTGATCGACGACCCGCTCCCTCCCATCTCAAGCGTTGCCTCTGCTGGTGCGCTCGACGCCGGCGTTTTCGCGGAGGTGATGGTCACAGGCCACAGCCAGGCCTTTGACGGGGCCATCCAGGACCCGTTACGAGCAGCGATGCAGGACTTGGCGGCTCCCGTCGGGGCCAACGCCGATGCGGCGGCGCTGGAAGAAATCCGCGTCAAGCTCCTCGACAGCGCTACCAAGATGGCGGCCATGAAGCGCTGCGCTGAGGCCAACCAGCGTGAGATCGACCGCATAGCTGGCGGCACGCCGGCTGCGGTAGAGCCTAGCCGAGCCGGTGCCATCCGGCAACGCGGCGCGGCCATCGCCAGCATGCTAGGGGTCAGACGCCCGATCTACGACACCCCCGTGTAGAACCTGCGCGCCCCACAAGCGGCAGTAGAGGAACTCGAGAACCTGGAGGGCGATGAATGGCGCAGTCAGCTAGACCGCCTCCAGGAACTCCTCGACGCTGCGAACACGCAGCAAGACGCATGCAACCGTGTGGTGGGAGCCGGCCGGCAGGCCGAGCTCCCGGAACGGAACCCTCCACCCTGTCGCGAGCATGGAGCGACCTCCCAGTCCCCAAGCGGTGGCGACCGCGGCCAGCGGAACCCGGAGCCGGCTGCCAGCTGCAGCCGACACACCTTCCTGACGGTTGTCAACAGCAGGCAAGTTCCTCCAAGAGTGGAGGACCGGCGCCAGCAGGATGAGCGTCCGCCTCCCCCTCGCAGGGAGAGGTCGGCCTCTCCGGCGCCAGTAGACCACCCGATTCTTGGGGGCCGGCTAGGCCCCCGTGAAGGAGTTGGCGAGAATGATGCCCACCATCGGATCAAGCAGCTAGCTCGGTCCCTGGCAGTCGAGGAGGAGGATACTGTCGGCCCGGCCTGCTTCGGCCCCCGCATCCGCGATGAGCCCTTCCCCAAAGGGTTCTCGCTCCCCCGACACACTCCCAAGTACACCGGCTCCTTGAAGCTGGAGGACTGGCTGACCGACTACGCTACGGCAGTCAGCATAGCAAACGGCAACAAGCGCATTGCCGTGAAGTATGTTCCGCTCATGCTCCAGGGCACGGCCCGGGCATGGCTGAACAGCCTCAAACACTACAACATTAACAGCTGGTTGGACTTCGCCGACGTCTTCTTCCGCAACTTCACCAGCACCTACAAGCGGCCCCCCAAACCACGCCAGCTCTCCATGTGCGTTCAGGGCCCGATCGAGTCCACCCGCGACTACCTGACGAGCTGGGCCGAGCTACGCAACTCCTGCGAAGGGGTACACAAGGTGCAGGCCATCGAGTACTTCACCGCCGGGTGCAGAGAGGGCACCCTGCTCAAGCACAAGCTTCTGTGCGACGAGCCGGCTACATTGGACGAGCTCCTGGTCGTGGCGGACAAGTACACCGCCGCCGACTCCTCCATGAAGTCGGAGATCCGGGTTGACGCGTCCGGGAAGGTGCTCCCGCCGGCTCCCCAAACATCGGCTGGTGACTCCAACCGGCGTCAACAACCGAACGACAACAAGCGCAAGGCCCAGCAGCCGGCTACCAACAACCTGCAAGTGGCGACCGTCGAGGACGAGCAGCCGACATACCAACTCGGCCCCAAGCGTCAGCGGGGCAGCAAGGGGGCCTAGCTGCCGGCCTTCTCCTTTGAGCAGACCCTCGACACCCCATGCAAGTTCCACAGCGGCGCGAAGCCATCTAACCACACCAGCCACCAGTGCAATTGGCTGGCCAGAATCGCCAAGGGTGAGGGCTTGCCGCCTCCTCCGGCCGGCCCGGCGGCTCCGCCTCCTCAGCAGCCAGTGGCCCGCCCGGTCGGCATGCTCCAAGACGAGTTCCCCGATGCAAATGCCACCTACGTCGTCTTCACCAGTGAAGCCGACGACAAGGACAGCCGGCGTCAGCAACACCGCGAGGTGAACGCTGTCGATTCGGAGGTCCCCCGATTTATGCATTGGTTCGAGAGGCCCATCTCTTGAAGCCGTGATGACCACCCGGCCGTGATGCCCTCGCCGGGTGCTTATGCAATGGTGCTGGACTCCACCTTCTCAACGGAGAGGCGGGCCTGCCGTTTCTCCCGGATCCTGATAGACGGCGGCAGCAACATCAACATCCTCTACCGCGACACCATGGAGAAGCTGGGCATCAAGGAGAAGCAGCTCCTGCCCAGCCGAACCATGTTCCATGGCATCGTCCCCGGGCTTTCCTGCTCCCCAATCGGCAAGATCAAGATTGTTGTCCTGTTCGGCGACAAGACCCACTTCCACCACGAGCTGATCTGGTTCGAAGTGGTCGCCCTGGACAGCCCCTGCCACGCGCTCTTGGGCCGGCCTGCGCTGGCCAAATTCATGGCAGTGCCGCACTACGCCTACCTGAAGATGAAGATGCCGGGTCGCAAGGGCATCATCACCATTGCCGGTGACTACCAGAAGTCGCTCATGTGCGCCGCTGCTAGCAGCCGGCTGGCCGAGTCCCTCGTCATTGCTGAAGAGAAGCGCCTCCTTGACCGGGTTGTGGCTATGGCCAGCGAGCAGCCGGCCATTCCATCTGGCCCCAAGGACGTGGAGACCGGGGCCTCCTTCCAGCCGGCTAAGGAAACCAAGAAGATCGTCTTGGACTCGGCACACCCGGAGAAGTTCGCTATCATAGGGTCCGCCCTTGAAAACAAATAGGAAAGCGAGCTCATCGAGTTCCTCCGTGAGAATCGGGATATCTTCGCATGGTCCCCCAAGGACATGCCGGGTGTTCCGAAGGATTTCGCTGAGCACAAGCTGCATGTGAGATCGGATGCAAAGCCGGTCAAGCAACCCCTCCGCCGCCTATCAGAAGAGAAGAGAAGGATCGTTGGTGAAGAAATCGCCCAGCTTCTGGCAGCCGGCTTCATCATGGAAGTATTCTACCCGGACTGGCTTGCCAACCCAGTCCTCGTTTTGAAGAAAAACAACAAGTGGGGCATGTGTATCAACTACACTAGCCTCAACAAAGCCTGCCCCAAGGACCCTTTTGCCTTGCCTCGGATATATCAAGAGATCGACTCCACGGCCGGCTGCGAGCTGCTGTCCTTCTTGGACGCCTACTCCGGCTACCACCAGATCAAGCTGGACCCGGCCGACTGACTGAAGACCGCCTTCATCACCCCTTTCGGCGCCTTCTGCTACATCACCATGACGTTCGGCTTGAGGAATGTCGGCGCCACCTTTCAGCGCTGCATGCAGAAGTGCCTCCTGAAGCAACTCGGTAGGAACGCCCATGTCTATGTGGATGACATTGTGGCGAAGACGGAGAAGCGCGGCACCCTTTTGGAGGATCTCAAGGAGACCTTCGCCAACCTGCGCCTCTCCCAGATCAAGCTCAACCCAGAGAAGTGTGTCTTTGGAGTACCAGCCGGCCAGCTCCTTGGCTTCCTTGTTTTTGAGCGCGGGATCGAGTGCAACCCCGTTAAGATCAAGGCCATTGAGCGGATTAAGAAGCCGACCCGGCTGCGGGACGTCCAGAAGTTCACCGGGTGCTTAGCCTCTCTCAGCCGGTTCATCAGTCGGCTGGGCGAGAAGGCCCTCCCTCTGTACCAGCTGATGAAGAAGACCACATGCTTCGAGTGGACCGATCAGGCGGACGAGGCGTTCCTCCAGCTCAAGCGGATGCTGTCCACGCCGCCTGTTCTGGCCGCTCCGGCTGCTAAAGAGCCCATGTTCCTCTACATCACCGCTACCAGCCGGGTCGTCAGCACCATGATCGCGGTCGAACGCCCAGAAGACGGCAAAGCACAGCCGGTCCAGAGGCCGGTCTACTACCTGAGCGAGGTGTTGCCCGCCTCCAAGCAGAACTACCCCCACTACCAAAAGATGTGCTACGGCGTGTACTTTGCCGCCAAAGCTAAAGCAGTACTTCCAGGAGCACACCATCATGGTCGTCTGCACCGCCCCCCTTGCCGAGATCATGGGCAACAGAGACGCCTCAGGCCGGGTGGCAAAGTGGGCCATCGAGCTAGCTCCCCACACCATCCTCTACCAGCCCCGCACAACCATCAAGTCCCAAGCGCTGGCCGACTTCCTTGTCGACTGGGCCGAGACCTAGTACCTGCCGCCAGCGCCGGATTCCACGCATTGGCGAATGCACTTTGACGGCTCGAAGATGCGCACTAGTTTGGGAGACGGCATTTTCCTCACCTCTCCCAAAGGCGACAAGCTCAAGTACATGCTACAGATCCACTTTGCCGCCTCCAACAATGTGGCCGAGTACGAGGCGCTCGTCCACGGGTTCCGGCTAGCCAAGGAGATCGGCATCCGCCGCATTCTGTGCTACGGCAACTCGGACTTGGTGGTCCAACAGTCTTCTGGCGACTGGGACGCCAAGGATGCCAACATGGCTAGCTACCGCTTCCTCGTCCAGCAGATGAGCGGACACTTTGACGGATGCAAGTTCCTCCACGTACCACGGGCCGACAACGAAGCAGCCGACGCCCTGGCACAGATTGGCTCCACTCGGTAGGCCATACCAGCTGGCGTCTCCCTCGAGTGCCTGCGCAAGCCGTCTGTCAAACCTTCGCCGGAATCAGAATCCATCTTCTTGCCGGCTGACCCTGGAATAGTCGGATCCGACTCGGGGACTTCAGCAGTCGGCCCGGGGACTTCTGCAGGCGGCCCGGGGGCTACAGCACCCGCACCCAGCCCGGGGACCCCAGAACCCGGCCCGGGGACTACTGCAGTCGGCCCGGGGACTTCAACGACGTAGCAAGCAGCGGCCGGCTCCGACCCGCCGCCTCCCAACCCGGCAACCCTTGTGCCGGTTGCTGTCATGACGGTGCTTGAAGCACCATCTTGGGCGCAGCCCATCCTCAATTTTCTATTTAGCCGCGAGCTGCCAGCCGACGAAATCTTGGCCCGGCAGGTGCAACGCCGGGCAGCTACATACACAATTGTCAACAAAGAGCTCGTCAGGCGCAGCGTAACTGGTGTCTTCCAGCGCTGCGTAGAGCCGAAGAAGGGCATAGCAATCCTCAGGGATATTCATCAAGGCGAATGTGGCCACCATGCCGCCTCCAGAGCCCTCGTCGCCAAAGCTTTCCGCCATGGTTTCTTCTGGTCGACTGCTTTGGACGATGCCAAGGAGTTGGTCCGCAAGTGCAAGGGGTGTCAGCGCTTCAGCTCCAAGCAGCACCTGCCGGCTTCTGCACTCAAGAGCATTCCCCTCACGTGGCCGTTTGCCGTATGGGGACTGGACATGGTGGGCCCATTCAAGACAGCACCTGCTGGTTTGCGGCATGACCCATCTGCTGGTTGCCGTGGAGAAGTTCACGAAGTGGATCGAGGCGAGGCCAATCAAGAAGCTGAATGGTCCGATTGCTGTCACATTCATCATGGATATCACCGTCCGATACGGCATCCCGCACAGCATCATCACCGACAACGGCATGAAATTCGCCAAAGTCGCATTGGCCCGTTTCTGTGCGACGCAGGGCATCCGACTGGACCTCGCGTCCGTTGCCCATTCGCAGTCAAACAACTAAGTGGAGCAAGCAAACGGCCTCATCCTGTCCGGCATCAAGCCCCGGCTGGTCGAGCCTCTGGAGCGCTCGGCCGGCTGCTAGATCGAGGAGCTGCCAGCCGTCCTTTGGAGTCTTCGGACTACGCCGAATCAAGCAACTGGCTTCACACCCTTCTTCCACGTGTACGGGGCTGAGGCTGTCATCCCAACGGACATCGAGTTCGACTCGCCTCGCGTCACCATGTACACGGAGGCGGAAGCTAAGGAGGCGCAAGAGGATGGCATCGATCTGCTGGAAGAGGCCCGGCTGCTAGCACTCAGCCGGTCCACCATCTACCAGCAGAGCCTGCGCCGCTACCACAACAAGAAGATCAAGCCGCGTGCTTTCCGCGAGGGCGATCTTGTGCTCCGGCTGATCCAGCGAACAGCCGGCCAGCACAAGCTCTCGGCTCCTTGGGAGGGGCCTTTCATCATCAGCAAGGCCCTGGGCAATGACTCCTACTACCTCATCGACGCACAAAAAGCCCAGGGCGCGCAAGAGGGACAATGCCGGCCAAGAGTCGGAGTGCCCGTGGAACGCGAACCTTCTCCGCCCATTTTACAGTTGATGCAGTGTATGTAGCATGCTACCTTTTATATTAAGCAAAGACAACAGGTCCCCCGAGGCACACTCGGGGGCTACCTTTTTATCTAGATGATAAGCTTTGCCTGTGAAAGTGTTCTTTCATTCTTCCGCCCTGTCTGGGTCCGGTCAGCCGGCCTGGGGGCTCGCCGCCGTGACCTAAATTGGCACCACCCGAAGTCGGCTAAGTAGTGTGCCGACGCCAAGGCCCTCTCTTCGCCTCAGCTACAGCTTGTAGCGCGATTGTCCGGATGGCAAGAGCTAAAGGCTGGAAACGCTGTCCACACGAAAAACGACTAAGGAAGAACGCCAATACAGGCCAAGCCGGCTCCTCGCCTCACCCGTCCGGCTGCCCAGCAGCCGGCCGGCCGGCTTCTCGCTCGATTAGCTACACTCTAGGCGGCTGAAGTAACTTGCCTATTCTAAATGGCCAAGTCCCTGACCCGGCCACAGACCACAGCGCGGCTGTCTGGCTGGCAGGGCGGCAGCCAAAGGAATGCGGCAAAAGAAAAAGCCAAAAAGAGCAAAGGCAAAACCGAGCCAGAGCCCGGCAGAGAGACGAGCATGTGAAAATAAGTTATTTACATAGCAAAAGGCCCAAGGCTAGCATTCATCAGAGTTTAATACACCCCCAGTGGGTGGAACTGTGCATGATTAACTTGTTCTTAAGTACAAGACAGAGAATTTAAGAAGATAAAAAGGCCGCCTAGGCCGAAGGTGCTGCGGGCTGCTCGGACAGGTCGGTGGTGGCTGAGGCACCGGCTGGTGGGGCTTTCGGCTGGCGGGTCTCGGCCCGGGTGGCGTCGATGGTCGCTGACGTAGTCTCCCGTGGCTCACTGGCCTAGGCCGGGTTGGGCTAAGTCCGGCTGGTCACTCCACCGTCTGGTGCAACATCATCGCTGGAGGCGATCTCCTCCACTGGGTCCTCCCCCTCGTCCGGGTTCAGCCCGAACCAAGAGGGCGACACCTCAGTGCCGTCTTCCGCCCGCTCCGGGACGAAGACGCTGACGTCGGCATAGTCGGCAAGGGCTGCCGCGCGTTCGGCGATCACCTTGCGCTCCGCCTCTAGCTCCGGCGCCGCCTCCTGGCGAAAAGTGGCCAGCTGAGCCAAACTCACGCCTGGGTACCACGCCTTGACAAATTCCAGCGTTGCCCTGGCGCCTGCCCGTGCCGCGGCACCCTTCCAAGCGTCGAGCCGCTCGGCCGCCACCCCCAACCAGTCGGCGGTCCGATTGGGAGTCTGGGGCACCTGCACACCCAACCAGAGCCCCTCCAAGACCTGGGACTCGACGCGCTGAAATCGGCGGAGCAGCCAACGGACCGGCACAAGGCGCAGCTGGACGGCCCGGAACTGCTCATCCATAGTCCGAGGCCAGTCCGACGCAATCTCCTCACCCACCCGCCTCCGCTCTTCGCGTCGTGCCTCGATTGCGTGGCTGATGACGCCGGCGTGGTCCGGAAAGCACTCTGTGCGAAAAGAAAATGAAGGAATAAGAGGCCGGCTTCCAGCAACAGCCGGCACCTCCAAGCAAGAAAGAGAAGTTACCTTCGAGCATGGACTCGATCACCTCATACCCTTCCGACAGTAACTTCTCCCTCTCGGTCCAGTCCAAGCGTTGAGTCTCGAACTCGGCCTTGAGGAGCGCCTCCCCGTCCTTCAGCTGCCGGTCCTGCTCCTTGTGCTGGGCCACCTAGTCTACCAGCTCCTTCGCAAGCCGATCGCGCTCTGCGGCCGCCTGGCTGCGCTCCTGCTCCTTGGCCTAGAGCTAGCTCTCGAGCTCGCACACGCGCGTCCGCAGCTGGGCGGCGGCCTCTGCAAAAGCAAGAAAGAAATGCCAATGTCGACAAAACCAAGAAGTCGCCGGAAGATCCGGCCCGACTGCTCAGCAGTTGGCCTGAATCTCGGGGGCTACACCCAGTGGGTGCGCTTGCGCGCCCCCACTGAAAGCCGGCCTACGTACCGCGGCTCTTGTTCAGATCAACAGTCCGGTTGGTGAGCTGCTGGTTCTGGGAGTTGTAGGCGGCCGCGCGCAGGTTGTGGTAGTCTTGCAGCAAGAGCAACGCTTCAGCATTCAGAAACATGCCTTGAAGTTCCAACCCGCCCACTCAACAGCCAGGTTGGAACTCGGGGGCTACACCCAGTGGGTGAGCTGGCGTGCCCCCACTGAAGAGTGCAAAAATAAAAAGCAAGATCGAGAGCGTACCCGGATGAACGTCTGCATCGCCAGCATCTCATTCCTGGCCTACAGGAGGGTGGCGCCATCGGCGTTGAACTTGTCTAGGACGTCCTGCACTGCAACGTTCAAGGCGGCCGGGCCGGCTCCTGGCGCCCAGCCAGGCGGAGCAGAGCTCGAGGCTTCGGTGTCAGGCGCAGATGAACTCGCGGCCCCAACCTCCATCGGCCTCGGCACGGAAGCAGCCCGCGATGGGCGCAGGCACGGGTAGGTGCGGGTCATCATTGCCTGGCTTGTCACCAGCTCGGTGCTCGCTGGCGGCACCTCTGGCCCTTCGGGATGGCCACCTCCCCGCTCGTCAGCACCCGGCGCACGCTGAGCATCCTCCGGGATGATGTGGTCGGTTGCCCCCTGCTCTGGGGCCGTCTGGTCAGCTACGGCTGCTCCAGCCGGTGCCTGGTCCTCCACCACCGGTGGCTCCGGCTGCTACATGTCGGCGGCCTCCGGAACCTCGCCGCGGACCAGGTCCTCCACGGCCTTGGCGTCGGCCTCCGCCTGCGCCTTGGCCGCAGCCTCGGCCTCCGCTTGCGTCGCAGTCGCCGCCTCGGCCTCCAGTCGCGCGGCGACCTCCCGTTCCTCACGCGCTTCTCGCGCGTTCTTCTTCGTCACCTCCCGAAGGGCGGCGGCCGGGTCCACGCGGCGGGCCAACTCAGAGCAGCCTGCTGCTTCGATCAACGAGGCGGATGGAGCCCGCGACATGGAAAGGGGAGCCCTGCGTGTCAAGGCAAGCAAATGATAAGAAACTCACAAGAGAGGAAAAGCCAAGACGAAACAACCAAGACAAGAGCAGTAAGAGCACTCACGCGTACACTAGTGGGCGTTCCTTCGGGGTCCTCCGGACAGCAGCCGTCTTCGCGGCCTCTTGCCGCCCGGTGGTGGCCGTTGACTTGACCTTCTTGGTCGGCCGGCTGCCGAACATCCCCGCATCGACGCGACGCTTAGACGCGTCGGGTGCCCCAGTCGGCGCCCCGCCTGTCGGCCGCGCCGCCGAGGAGACGGCACCCGCCCTATCGGCGCCTTCAGGGCGGCGTTGCCCATCGCCGTCTTCATCGTCATCTGGCCAGTCCCGGACGTCGCCTCCCGTGCTGCCTCCTGTGGCTCCGCCTGCTCCAGCGCCGCCTCCCCCGGCGGCGTCATCTTCCTCCAACGCGGCCGCCCCCAGCTCGGGGTCACCCACGTCGCTCACCTCCCGGTCTGCCATCCATTGGTGGCCAGGAGCCGGCGCGGCGGCTGCAGCCTGGCCGACGAAGCACTGGGCCGCGTTCGGGTGGTCAGGGCGATGAAGAGCACAGCGTGAGAAAAGAAAGGGGACCAGATACTAACCGCAGGCGGCGGGTTGGCGCGGCTGTATGGTGGCTTGCCAAAGCTCCAGTCGGTCTCGCTCAGTTGGCTGTTGGAAAAGTAATTAACATGCCGGACCACCCCAACAGTCGGCAGCTCCTTCGTCGACATCCGGCAGGGGTCCCGGCGGCCGCTCATGTTGCAGATCGGATGCGGCCGGAATTGGAGGGGCGACACTCGGTAGTAGACGAAGGCGGCCAACAGGTCCGCCTGCTGGAGCCCCTCCGAGTCCGTCATCTCCTGAAGCCGGTCGAGGGCGTTGGTGATGGCAGCCGGCAACGGTTTGGGCTGCTGCCCCCAGTTGTTCCGCGGTTCAGCAGGCGAGCCAGGCGCAAAGGACGGCAGGTTGATGTAGTCACGAGTCGGGTGGAGGTTGCAGACGTAGAAGTATGACTTCTGCCACAACTTCACCAACTCATGCAAAACGATGGGGGGAAATCGGGTCCCGGCGCCGGTGCACCGCACGGCGATGCAAGCGCTACACTGGGCCGGCTCGCCCTTGGCCGCGGTACTGAGCTTGAGGTAGAAGAACCTTCCCCACAACTCGAGTGTGGGCAGGACGCCGAGGTAGCCTTAGCAAAAAGTGACGAAGGCGGAGAGAAGGACTTCCGTGTTGGGCGTGAGATGGTGAGGTTGAAGGCGGTAGAAGTCGAGGAACTCGCGGAGGAAGGCGCTCGCCGGCAAGCCGAAGCCACGGAGGAAGTGGCTGTGGAAGACGACGTACTCATCGGCCCGCGGCGCCGGCGAGATCTCCCACGCATCCGGGATGCGCGCCCCCACGCACGCCTCGTTGGGCATCCGCCGCGTCGCCCGGAGGAACTCGACGTGACCGTCGTGGACATTCGAGCCGTCCCATTCGCCTCGCGCCATGGTTCATGGCGACTTGGCGGCGGCACGGCGAGGTCGGGTGGCGGCAAGTCTGCGGTGGCCCGACAAGGCTAGGCGACGATGAGTTGCAGTGGCGGGCGACACAGCAGCGCAGCAGAAGCGAGGAGAAAGGAGAAGAAGAAGAAGAAGAGCGGAGAGGGGCACGTGCGTTCGGCCGCACCCCCTCCCTTCTACTTATACGGTAGCGGCGGCGGAGCCAAAGCTGCAGGTCGTGGGGAACGTGGGGATTAACTGCACCCACGCCCCGCACGACCCCGTAAATTCCGCGCCTTAAAGACGCGTGGTCGTTATGCCCCGGAAGGGCAACCGCCCACCTCGGCCGCAGTGGATCCGCGTGCATGTCGAGGCCCTGTAGTGGTGGGCCCGGGTCTGCGGTGACGTCCCGTCGCGCGCGTGGGCTGGCAGGCCGGCCTAGCCTGCTGGCGCCGCGTGGCGAGCGAGCAATGGGCGGCAAGCGCGCCACCCGGTGGTGTCAGCTCGGCACCCGCCACGACGGTTCAAATTCACCAGACGGCTAGCTTTGCCTCGGCCGGCTCCTATCGGACAGCTTCCCCCAGCCGGACGAAGCAAGGGCACAGGATCTCTCAAAGGAGGAAACTGCTGAGGCACTCCGGCTTTGAGCCGTGGTGCCTCACCAGCTTCGGGGACTACTGTCCGAGGGATTGACCACGGGTAGCCTCATCCACACCCCTTAGCATTTCAAGACATCGGGGCTAACAAAGCCCCTCACGCCTTCCAAACACGCAGCCGGCTCCTCGGGCCGGCCGGGCCCAAGCGGCCAGCTCCCAGAAGATGGAGCACTCTTAGGAGGCGGCTTCGGGGGAGCCCGGCTCCTAGCAGACGGACCCTCCTCCCCTCGGAGTCTGCACTCAACCACTACGACGAGACGGAGCGTGGCTACAGGGCCACCCTCACCCCCAAATCCCAGGGGGGCATGGCTACAGTGTGAGCTGACCAAGCGGTCACCGACCTCAGCATGGCCCCCGCCAGCAAGGGCCCTACTACAGCAAAACGCAATCAGTACGGCCCGCAAGCCGCAGGCCCTACCTGTCCGTGACCTCCCAGAAGACGGCGCATTCCTGGAAGGCGGCTTCGGGGGTGGACCGGCCCCCCGCAGGCGGCCTTCCCCCTTCCCTCGAAGTCCGCACTCACCTGCTCCAACGGGATGGAGCAGGGCTACAGCGTGCGCTGACCAAGCGGCTACCAACCCGTCAGACGGTGAGACTGTAGCCATACGACTCCTGACGCGGCCTCCGTCATCAAGTACGACACTACAGCAAAAGGCAATCAGCATGGCCCGCAGGCGGCGAGCCCTACCTATCGGCCGGATTCTCGGCAGCCGGCGGGGCCCTCCGGCGGCGGGCCCCAGCAGCCGGCGGAGAACCCGGCGACCCTAGACACTGACGTCCGGGTCCGACACCCGGCCGTGTTACCATTGTACCCCTGGGGGGCAGGCCTATATAAGCCCCCCGGGATCACCCATGCAAAGGATTCAGCACACAGGCCATTCACACACACCTAGCTAGTGAGAGCAAGGTAGCAGCTCTGCCCTTCTTCCTCCTCTAGCAGCGCAGCTCAAGGAGCAACCTTGTAGCCACCATTTGATCATAGCCATCATGCGGAGACCCCGCAGAGCACGACTAGGGGTGTTAACTCCCCGGAGAGCCCCGAACTGGGTACGTCTCGTGTGCGATCGAGCTCATGCTCATTCCTGCTTCCAGGGCCCGACGACGTCCTTTTGGCTCCACCCATGATAAGCCACCCCCTGGCATCTGTCGCGAGAATACCCCGACACCACCTTTCGTCAGGATTAGATGTACTTCTTGTCCCCTTTCAAATTGGCCGTTGTGGGATCCCTTCCCGCCTATGTTTTGAGGGAAGACGACCAAGGCCACTATAAATATAGGCTAGCCACCACCGTAGAGAGGGAGGAGACCAGAGAGGGACGAGACCAGAGAGGCAAGAGGGACTGGATCAGATCCTTTCCACCATCACCACCGAGCCCTCGCGAGGCTGTTCATCCACTGTACTTGTTCATCCTCAGCCTCCTCGTGAGGCTAATACACCATAAAGCAGAAGTAGGGTTTTACACCGCAAGGTGGCCCAAACCTAGGTAAACTGCTATGTTCATCTTCTGCCCTATTCGTGTGCGTTCGGCGAGGCCAGGCTGTAGGGCAACGGGCTTGAGACTTGAGAGGTTGAGATCTTCGTACACGCCCCAGAGTTCGAACCTTCTTGGGTCTGTGGAGCCCTAAATCCGACAATCATTGGTCTGTTGGTCATCAAGAAAGCAGAATTGTGTATCTCTCTTTACGGCTGAGGCCGAATATATTGCTGCAGGCGCTTGTTGCACTCAGTTATTGTGGATGAAGCAGACTCTGAAGGATTATGGCATCAAGGTCAAGAAGATTCCTTTATACTGTGACAATGAGAGTGCTATCAAAATTGCACATAATCCAGTGCAACATTCACGCACCAAGCACAATGACATCAGACATCATTTCATTTGCGATCATGTTGCTCGAGAGGATATTGTCATCAATCATGTTAAGACCGAAGACAATCTCACTGATATTTTCACCAAGCCTCTCGATGAGAAAATATTCTATGTGTTACGGTGTGAGCTAAATATCCTGGACTTTGCAAACGTGCAGTAAGCTGGACTCAACACCCGTGCCAACACTTCCATATCTTAGAAGGAATGGGTGCACAACACTTGAAGAGTTTGAAAATTTCGACAAAAAGAAATTTTCTTTCTGAGAGTGAATACATGAACGAAGAACTAGACTAACCGGGTGCCACGATAATTGTGCGATGCTCGGGGTCATACAGTTCTTATACGGTGGGTCACGCCTCCACAATTTTCATTCGTTGAGTTTATGTTCGATCGAAAGATTTTTGTTTGTCCAAGTGCATTTATCTCATAGCTTTTATTTCGGTGGTTGTGTTTCGTTGTCTGAGCGAAATGCCTAGGACCCTGTTTTCCCTCTGTTCTATCTTGTCTAGTCTATGCTATTCTGTTATGAATGCTCAATTTCATCTGGTACCGAAACTTTATCTGGTGTCCTTGACCACGATAAAGATTAGGTCTGAACATTAATCTATTTTGGCGAAAGCTGTCCAAAATTTGGGGTTTCCTGCCCCAGTCAGGACCATGATCTTTTATGACGGTTGCCATGTGCAATCCATCAACTGCCACTCCATCCTGTTCGTTGAATTGCAATAGTCCCTGGATTGTGGCCGTTCGATCGAATTCACTCGCCACGGTTATTTTCCCTCGCATATAAATACCACAGCAGCACCGCTCCCTCATCCATTTCTATTCCTCCTCACCACCATCTCCTCCAAAACCCTCGCCACAGTACTCCACCTTGAGCTCGATGCCGACGACCCCTTTGCCGCTTCACTGCCGTAAAGCGGTCACCGGAGTCCTTCCTCGCCGCCACGAGACATCTCCTTCGCCGCGCCGCCGTAGCTGCTGCACATCACCAAGCTAGGGCATGCGTAGCGTGAACTCGATCTTCCGTCCTTCTCATTCAAGTTTGTCCGCGATTAAAATTTTCTGCTTTAACCGCATATCTTAGATCTTTACTGCTTACACTACAAAAAAAAGACACATCCGTGACATTTTGGCCCGAACGAAATTTTTTCCTGTCATGCTTATGACACTTCTATGATGATAATTGTGACAAAAGCACATATCATCATATATGTGGTGGGCTCCTACTTGTATGACAAAAAATCATGACAGAAAACCGGCTTTTCATCCTGGGCGGTCCGGGGACGCACCTGCATGACATTCTTTGGGCCGTCCATGACGAAAAAAATCATGGTAGAAGCGAGGGCGAGGAAAATTTCGGGGAGTTCCCGGTTACGGTGGGTGGTCGGGGCCGAGCGATGCACGAAGGTTTGCGCGTTTCTCTCGTACATGTATGCATGTGTGTGTGAGGCGTTGGGCTCTAACTGAACCCGAGCGATTGGACTAGCTACGTTACTGAACCCGAGCGATCGATCCCTGGCTGTTAACTAAACCCGAGCAATTCCTTCGCTACTGCTGCTAACTAAAGCTGATCGAACCCGCTGCTGCCTCTTGATGAACAGTTCCCGGTGGGGTTTGAATGAACAGGACCCCGTGTAGTAGAGGCCGTTGCCGCTGGATGAACAGGACCCCGATCGAGAGGAGGCCGCCACACACCACCCGATCGAGCCGGTTGGGGGTGGATGAACAGGACCCCATGGAGGGCTGGTTGAACAGTAGCAGATGGAGGGTGGATGAACAGGACCCCGTGGAGGGCTGGTTGAACAGTAGCCAGTGGAGGCTGGATGAACAGGACCCCGTGGAGGGCTGGTTGAATAGTAGCCGGTGGAGGCTGGATGAACATGACCCCCGTGGATGAACAGTAGATGGTGGAGGCTGGAGGAAGTTGACGGTGGATGAACAGTAGCAGGTGGAGGCTGGAGGAAGTCAACGGTGGATGAACAGTAGCCCGTGGAGGCTGGAGCGAGGCACTTGAGTGACATCTCATGAGCAACAATTCTACCAATGACTTCCGTGGGCTTTAGATCTTTGTAATTGGGCATCATTTGGATCAATGTGCACACGGTATCATATTTTCCATCTAAGGCTCTAAGGATCTTCTTGATGATGAATTTGTCGGTCATCTCTTCACTTCCTAAGCCGGCAATCTCATTTGTGATGAGAGCAAGCCTAGAGTACATTTCGGCGACTCCTTCACCATCCTTCATCTTGAACTTGTCAAGTTGACTTTGAAGCACATCCAACTTGGATTCCTTGACAGACTCGGTACCTTCGTGCATATCAACCAAAGTATCCCAAATTTCCTTTGCATTCTCAAGGCGGCTGATTTTGTTGAATTCTTCGGGGCACAATCCATTGAAGAGAATATCACAAGCTTGAGCATTGTATTGCAACATCTTCAATTCATCCGTAGTGGCTTCACGATCCGGTTCTCTGCCATCTTCAAAAATTGACCTTGCAAGCCAACACGAACAACAGCCCAAACGGCAGGGTTATGACCAAGAATATGCTTTTTCATCTTATGCTTCCAACTAGCAAAATTTGTACCATCAAAGTAAGGACCTCTACGATGGTAATTTCCCTCGCTAGACGCCATACTCTCCTAGGTTGTGAAACCAAGGCTATGATCACCAAAGCTATGGAAATCAAGGCAAATGGAGACCAAAGCTCTGATACCACTTGTAGGATCGAAAGTATGTCTAGACGGGGGGTGATTAGACTACTTGACCAAATAAAAATCTAACATTTTCCCAAATTTAGTTGTGGGCATATTTTAGCAATTAGCACAAGTCAATCAATCAACCTACACATGCAATTCTAAGAGTGTAGCAGTGGAAAGTAAAACATTGCATATGAAGGTAAATGGAAGGGTTTGGAGAGGGCAAACGCAATGGAGACATGAAGATTTTTTGCGTGGTTCCGATAGGTGGTGCTATCGTACATCCACGTTGATGGAGATTTCAACCCACGAACTGTAACGGCTGCGCGAGTCCATGGAGGGCTCCACCCACGAAGGGTCCACAAAGAAGCAACCTTGTCTATCCCACCATGGCCATCGCCCATGAAGGACTTGCCTCACTCGGGTAGATCTTCATGAAGTAGGCGATCTCCTTGCCATTACAAACTTCATGGTTCAACTCCACATCATGTTGGAGGCTCCCAAGCGACACCTAACCAATCTAGGAGATACCACTCTCCAAAAGGTAATATATGGTGTGTTGGTCATGAACTCCTTGCTCTTGTGCTTCAAATGATAGTCTCCCCAACACTCAACTCTCTCTCACAGATTTGGATATGGTGGAAAGATGATTTGTGTGGAAAGCAACTTGGGGAAGGCTAGAAATCAAGATTCTTGTGGTAGGATTGGAATATCTTGATCTCAACACATGAGTAGGTGGTTCTCTCTTAGAAAATGTATGGTGGAAGTGTAGGAACGTTCTGATGGCTCTCTCAAAAATGGAGAAGGGGGTGGAGGGGTATATATAGCCTCCTGTCGGCGTACGACACCTATGGGATCCCGAGAGACCCCTTTACGATTCGGCAGGGGGAGAGGTATACGCAAAGAGCAGAACCAATGATCGGCGCGTGAGGTTTTTACCCAGGTTCGGGCCGCTGATCAGCGTAAAACCCTACTCCTGCTTTGTGTTCTTATTGATGTTCTTGAGCCCAGCCTTCAGGAGCGCTTGCAATGAACAGTACGTTCAAAGAGCAGCTACGCATGCAGAATGGGCCGGAAGTTCTCCTCCCCTGTAGCAGTTGCCTTGGGCCTCCTTTTATATGCTCAAAGGGGTCTCCACAGTGGCAAAATGTATATACATTGAGGTGTAAAGTAGCTACAGGGTATCATACCTAACCCCTGACGGATTAGGACAAGCGCATTTAATGCACCGTGAGGTGTCCATTTAGGTGTCCTCACTTTCTTGGGGATGGAAAAAAGGGGCCATCCCATTAGCACCGCTTAAGCTCTCCTCCATTGGCGCGTCGCCATGCATCCAGAGAAGGACCCAGAATGTCAGGCATGTTACTGTGCCGAAGCGGTGGCACAGTGGCAGAATCTCGCTAGGCGCCGAATCTTGCCGGGCGCCAAGCCTTGCCGGACGCCAAGCCTTGCCGGGCGCCAAGTCTTGCCGGGCCCCAAAGGCCATCCCGGCAAGGATCTTGCCGGGGAAGCTGGCCTTCGGAGTCCAGCTCTGCTTATCTGCTGATCCTCAGATCTCTGACTTGATGATTTCCTCGATGGCTTGAATCGACCTCGAGCCGATCCCGGCAAGCCTTGCCGCGAGGATGGCTACAACTGCCCGTGCACAAGTACGGGGTACTAGTGGCCCAATACTTAGTACACCGACAGGAGCCCCCGGGCCTAGGCCATACACGAGTGCGAGGCGTTGTTGGGCTAGGCCCAAACAGTGCACGGGCACGCGTGGTAGGGAATTAACTGCTCATAAATATCTCTGTTTTACTGTGCCCCCCCCCACTGCGCGCACGGACCGCGTGACGTGGGAAGCATGCCAAAAAGGCTGCAATTGTTTCGCGCCTATAGAGGCGCATTCACATTGGGGAATAAAAGAGGTGGCCCCGCTCCTTCCCCATAAAAAAGGAGAAGTCACAGAGGCACGAACCTATTTATCCCCTTCTTCTTCTCAATCTGGCCATCGCCATCGCCTTCCTTTTCTCGAGCTCAGAGCGAAGCCGTTTCTTCTTCCGCCCATTGCTCC
Organism: Thinopyrum elongatum; assembly: GCA_011799875.1. Lineage (NCBI taxonomy): Eukaryota > Viridiplantae > Streptophyta > Magnoliopsida > Poales > Poaceae > Thinopyrum > Thinopyrum elongatum. The sequence continues at coordinate 467,622,875 of CM022300.1, forward strand.
CGCGCTCGCTCCACCCCCAGCTTCCGCTCCCGCCGTCGCCATGGCGCCCAAGGCTAGCAAGGGCAAGGGGAAGGAGGCGAAAGCCGACGTTCCGGAGAGCGAACTGGTGAAGATGCGGAAGAGGCTCGTCGTCTTCCCTCCAACGCTCGACGCCGAAGCATTGAAGGGGCGATAACAATGCATGTGGGCGAAGGGAACGCAAGCTCACCCCGCCACACGCGTAATCCCAGGTGCTTGCTCCAAAGGTGGATCAGACAGATACCCTTTCTTCACTGCATACTTCTATTGCGGGCTCTGTCCCCCTTTTTCCAACTTCTTCAATGACATCATGTACACATACAGCTTCCATCTTCTTGATTTCATGCCGAATGCAGTACTTTGCATGTCAATCTTTGCTCATCTCTGTGAGAATTTCGTTGGTGTGATCCCCAATTCTGCTCTTTTTCGCCATTATTTCTACCCTCGTATCCAAAAAGGAGAGGCCCTCTCTAGTTCTATTGCCTGGATTCCAAGGGCTTGGAATAAGGAAATATACCCAGAGGGAGTATACCGCGAAAAGTGGGACGAGTGGCGGGCTGAATTGTGCTGGATCTAGGAAGCAGATCCCCATCATTTTTGTCATCCCCGGCAACAGAAGGTGGTCCGCGGCAAGGATTGGAGCGACCCCGCAGCGGAGGACAAGAGGCTCACAATCGCCACTACCAGGATCCTTCGCCTGAAGGCTGCCGGACTGACGATGGAGATGATCGGCTTCGACTTTCTCCGCCGCCGCATCGCCCCTCTGCAGAATAGGGGAAGGCCAGCTTGGGAGTACAAGAACGCGGCAGATGTCATGAGACTGCGCCCCGGGCTGAACAACAATCTGACCGCTATGCAGCTTGGCGCTCTCCGTCAAAGATTATTCCAGCGCGAAGACAAGCACCGGCTACCGGCAAGGATTGTCCCCTTGTGCAACAATTCTGCCTTGGGGTCAATCATTGCCTTCATGCCGATGTTTAATGCCCACGGCCTTGACCCGACCTGGGCCGAGCCAAGCGAGGAGGAAGCGCAGAAATTCTTTGACAATTTGACGGAGAAGCCTGTCCGGCAAGAGTCAGATCTTATCCGAGCCACCACTGATCAGGAGGTAGCCTACATCGCTACCAGAGTGGAGGAGGTGAATCTTGCCGCGGAGGCCGGCAACGTTGGCTTCACAGAGTGGGAAGCCAGCGACGCAGAGGTGGTAGTGAAGGCAAAGTCTGCCGAGGAGGATAAGGTTGCCGGGGAAGAAGGCGGCGCAGCCGCTGAGAGCTCGTCCGGCGAAGACACGGCCGAAGAGGAGACGCGAGAAGAGCCCTCACCCCCGAAGAAGACAAAGCGTGTTCTTCGGAAGGCTGCATTAGGCATCCCGGCATTCCACCCTACTTCGAGCGGCGAAGCCCCCGGCAAGAAAGTGGCCGGCAAGACTGGACCGCGGCAGGGGGCTCGTCAACAGCCCGCGCGGCGCGCGAGGCCCACACCAGCGACCACTGCTGGGGCGGCAGGAGGGTCTCGTACTACCGCACCGGAAACTGCACCGGCGCCTGCGACAGCCAAGCGGCCTAGGACTCCTCCTCCGCCTCCCCACTCAGACACCGCTACGCAGGTCGACTTCGACATCTCCGGCTTTAGTCCAGAGCGAGAGGAAGAAGAGTGAGTACTTGCCACAGCTTTTACCTTCCAATTTTTGCATCAATCTTGCTGACTTGCTTGTATTGTTTCTGCAGTGACACAGAAACCTTGTTGGAGAGGATGGCGAAGAGGTCAAGGACTTCTACGGGCGATGAGCCCCCGGCAGCCTCCACGAGCGTGCCGGAAACTGTCATTGTCAGCCCGGAGTCTAGTTCTCAACACAGCCCCCAGCGCAGCCCCCAGCACAACCCCCAGCGTAAGTTCATTGTCCTTTTTCCGCTGACTAGTGCCGAGGCTTTCATTCTTGCCGCTGATATCTTTGGGTTCGCAGGAGAAGAACGGCAACAAGGAGAAGACATTCCCTTTGTGCCTCCTTCATCGACCGCTCCGCCCACTAGCACATCCCCGGCAAGAGATCCTGCCGGCGAGCCCGTCCTAACTGAGGGGGAGCCGGCAAGCGCAGACTCCGGCGACACGCCCCCGGCAACCGGAGTTGCCGGGAGAGGTGAAGCCACCTCCCGACAGCCCGACGTAGGTACTCGATTGCCTCAGAGTGCTTGTTATCCTTTTTCTCTCATCTCTTCATCTGTAGTCACTTCAAACTCCAAACCTCGATCTTATTCTGTCTTCCTCCTTCGCCCTTCAGAGTTCCCTGTGATGGAACACATGGACGTCGACGTCGTCATTGAGGAGACCGCCAAGGATGCCGCCGCTGAAGCGGACAAGATCGCTGCCAGCGAGGCCACCAAGGATGACGTTGCCGGGGCTGGTGATGCTCTTGACGGGGAGGCCGCCAAGATAGCACAAGAGGAAATCGTCGAAGAACCTGCTGAAGAGGGCGACAGGGAGGCTGAGGACCGCACTGACAGCATCCCTGCCACAGGAGCGCCAGGCGCTGCACCGGCCACAGAGCCCCCTGTCACTGGTGAGGCGGCCACTGAAGAACAGCCATCGACATCTGAAGGCCCCTCATCCAGCAAGTATCTCAAGGTTGGCGAGAACCTGTTCATCAACTTGCCGGGGACGGCAAGCACTGAGGCACCAGCCGAAGGAGAAATATTCGAGGAAATTATTGCCGCTGCTGGGCTCGAAGTTGTTGGTGATCCCAGCACTAGCAGCGGCAAGTCTGAAGAGGATCAACTCCTTCAGGCCATGGGTGAGAATTTCTGCAAACTCCAGGCTCTCCATCGCGCCCGAAAAGAGAAGGCAGACTCCAGAATGGTAGTTGTTGAGGCAGCCGAAGTGGATTTTCAAAGGCGCATCGCACAAATGCAAATCTGGCATGCCGAGGCCCTCCAAGAGTTAGTTGCCGACCGGGAACAAGTGAGCCAGCAGTGGAATGAGATCCTCCTGAAGCAATCCGACATGGAGAAGGCACATGATGAAGCTGTTCAAAGGATTGCTGCCGAAGACGCTCTCCTGACGGGGCGCCGCGTTGCTCTTGATGCTCACGAAGAAGATCTCACCGCACGTGAGCAGGCGCTCGCCGCCAAGCTTCGTAGCAAGGATGAAGACATAGAAAATCTTGTCGCGCGGCGGACCCAGGAGCTGGAGGAAAAACATAAGGAGGCGCTCGAAGCTCTGACTGCAAGTCACCCCGGCAAGCTCAAGGAGGCCGTCGATGCTGCCGAAGCTGCAGAGGCCGCCAAGAACGAGCTGAGCGACAAAGTGAAGAGGCTGGAAACAGATCTCGAAGAGCACGGCAAGGAGCTCTCGACGCTCAAGGGGGACAGGGAAAAAACCCTCCACTCCTTGGCGGAGATGCAAGTTGCCCTGTCCGACAAGACCAAGCAGCTCTCCTCTGTGGCTGATAATATTTCGGTTCTGGAGCTGAAGCTGACCACGCTGCAGAAGTCTCTCGAGGCCGGCAAGGCCCGTGAGAAGGCTTTACTCAAGGATCTCCAAGGAGAGAGGAACCTGCTCAAGAGCGCCGCCGCTGCCCAAAACGAATACGAGAAGGGAGTGGAGATCTGGACCGGACGCCTCATCGCCACCGCGGAGAAGCTTACCGCAGAACTGTCAACCATGGGCCTGTCGAACTTCAGATATTCTTCCGAGGAAAGAATATCTCCAAGTGCCAGGTTGACGATGTTCTTTGAAAGCATCATCAACGCGTTGAGGGCGCTCCAGTCCAGCCGGGCGACCCAACTGGCGAACAAGACTCACCGGCTTTGCCGGGCCGTCCTCCGCAAGGTGCTCATCAATGTGTTGCATAGCAATCCCGGCATCGACCTCTCCAGCGCGCTTGGCCATCTGCCAAAGGATGCAAATGTTGAGGCGCTTGAAGAGTGCATCGCGCCAATCCTTGAGAAGGTGGACTCCATCAAAAGGATCGAAGGCCAGCGCAGGGATTGAGTGCTTCCCTTTTATTCTTGCCACCATCATCTCATGTAAAAGACAATTAAGTCTCAAGTTAGAACTACGGCAACTCATGGATGTAATATAATTTGCCTATGTTTAGGTTTATGCTTGTTACTTTCCTTATCTGATTCCTTTATGTATGGAGTTCGTCCTACGCTTATTGAAAAACTTGCCGGTGCGCAACCTGCCGCGAGCGCTGGGTGCGGGACTTTAGCAGCCTGCTGGAGGCGCAGCGGCCGGCAAGACTCCTTGGCGTTCTCAGTGCAGCCACTTAAATCGTTGAGCGGACTCGAAACAAAATAAGGGCGCAACTGATTACAACAAGGGTTCCTTCGCTTGCAGATTTTCCATACAAGAGTCGGAATCGTCCAAGGAAATAACTTGGTAATAAAAGAAAAACTTGCTCTGAGTTTTCAGGACTTAGCTTCCTGGCTTTGTTCTTCCTCCGGCAAGCGTCGATTCCGAACGTCACCAACTGGTATTCATATCTCCCTCCCCCCCCGGCAAATGTGCACGCGAGGAATCCTTCTGTCTTTTGAGAAAAAGAAAGAAGAGAAAATAAAGGGATGAAACCTTGGCGGTTCGTTAGAACTTACCGGGATCAGGTGTCATACAACATCTTAGACAAACATGCATATATAAATATGAACATGGGAATCAATAAGGGAATGTACAACACTTAAATTTATTCATCTGTGCTCAGGGTCTGCGCCTGGCTTTGTACAAAGGATCACATGCCTTGCCGGCAAGACTTGTACAAAAGGGTGGTTGCCGGGAGCCCCTGGCAACCGCGCCTTATGGATAGAACTTGCGAAGATGTTCGATATTCCAGGAATTGCTCACTGGAACGCCATCTTCGGTCTCCAGGCGGACAGCGCCGGGCCTGGTGACTCGTACTACCCGATAAGGGCCTTCCCACTTTGGCGTCAACTTGTTTGAATTCTTGGCGGACTGAATCCATCGAAGAACAAGGTCGCCTTCCTCAAGGCTTCGGGCATGAACTTTGCGGCTATGATAGCGACGCAAAGCTTGCTGGTAGCGTGCAGCTCGCACAGCAGCCTGAAGACGATTCTCCTCAAGGAGCACAGCGTCATCTTGCCGCAGTTGCTCTTGCTCGAGCTCATCATAAGCGAGCACTCGAGGAGATCCGTATATGAGTTCCGTGGGGAGAACTGCTTCCGCTCCGTAGACCAGAGCGAAGGGCGTCTGGCCGGTGGCTCGATTTGGTGTCGTTCTGGTTGACCAAAGAACCGCCAGCAACTCATCAATCCAGCGTCTTCCGCACTTTTTCAGTCTGTCAAAAGTTCTGGTCCTGAGACCGCGCAGCACTTCAGCATTGGCCCTCTCCGCTTGGCCGTTGCTTCTCGGGTGAGCAACAGAGGCAAAACAAATCTTGCCGTCGAGGTCTTGGACGTACTGCATGAAGGTGCGACTTGTGAACTGCGTGCCGTTGTCGGTGATGATCCTGTTAGGCACACCGAAACGGCAATCAATTCCTTTGAAGAACTTGACAGCTGACTGCGCTGTCACCTTCCTCACTGCTTCCACCTCCGGCCACTTTGTGAACTTGTCAATAGCAACGTACAAGTACTCAAAGCCCCCGGTAGCAAGGGGGAAAGGGCCCAGTATGTCAAGCACCCAGACCAAAAATGGCCAGGAGAGAGGGATTGTTTGAAGAGCATGAGCTGGCTGATGTAATTTCTTCGAATGAAACTGGCATGCTTCACACTTGGTTACTAGTGCAGTCGCATCCTGGAGGGCGGTAGGCCAAAAGAAACCTTGCCGGAATGCTTTCCCGGCAAGCGCTCTCGACCCTATGTGAGAACCACGTATGCCCCCATGTATCTCTGCCAACAGCTTTAGTCCATCTTCTCGAGGAATGCACTTCAATTTCACACCATTTGGTCTCTTTCTGTACAGGACGTCATCGATGAACTTGTACATAACAGACCGACGGGCTACTCTCTCCGCTTCTTCTTGTTCCTCAGGGAGTTCACCTGTCTGAAGGAAATGGACAATGTGTTGCGCCCATGCTGGAGCCTGAGGCTCGACAACTAGGACTAAAGGCATCTCCTCTGCCGGGGGAACGTTTATCTCGACAACAAGGGCCTGAGGCCCTGTGGGAGCCTGTTGTTCCCCGGCAGGCATGTCGATCCCGGCAACTTCCTTGCCGGCGGCTCCGGGGAGCTCTGCCAGGAAGCACTGGCCAGAGTTCAACTTCCTTCTCTTTTCTTGCCGCATCGATGGCGCCACGGATGGTTGAGTCAATTGGAGCACAAAAGTTCCTGGTTCCACATGCAACTTGAGGGCAGCACGCTTTGACAGGTCATCAGCAATGTTGTTCTCGGCACGAGGAACGTGCTCCATTTGGAGACCATTAAAGTGCTCTTCCAATTTCCTCACTTCATCTACGTAGGCTTGCATTAATGGACTTTGATAACTCTTGTTAACTTTCCTGACGACAAGTTGTGAATCGCCTTTGATGACGAGCTTTTTAATACCAAGGTCTGCCGCGATCCTGAGACCGGCAAGCAAACCCTCATATTCTGTAGTGTTGTTGGTCGAACTCTCCCGGGGAAAGTGCATTTGGACTACGTACTTGAGGTGCTCTCCGGTGGGTGCGACAAGCAGCACGCCAGCACCGGCGCCTTGTAGCGAGAAAGCCCCGTCAAAGTACATAACCCACTGCTGATCGATTTCCTTGCCGGGGAGAGTTGTTTCTTGAACTTCTTCGTCTGGCGTTGGGGTCCATTCTGCAATGAACTCCGCCAAGGCCCTGCTCTGAATTGTCGAAGTGCTTTCAAACTTAAGGCCAAAGCTCGACAATTCCAACGCCCACTCGACGATCCTGCCGGTTGCTTCCGGATTTTGCAAAATCCGTTGCAACGGGAAGCGAGTGACGACGGTGATCTCATGTGCTTGAAAATAATGGCGCAGCTTCCTCGAGGCCATAAGGAGGCTGAAAAGCAACTTCTGCACACCAGAATATCTTGACCTAGCCCCTTGTAAAAGAGAGCTAACAAAATAAACTGGGTGCTGCACCACCTTCTTCTTCTGCACGGGTTCTTCTGTTTGCGCAGATCCTATCTTGCCGGAATCGACCCTTGCCGGGGAAGATCTTGCAGCGTCATCCGGCGGTCCTGCCACTGGTGTTGCTTCCTCATCAGCTTCTCTCTGCGCCACTAGCACAGCACTAACCACTTGATTTGTTGCTGCCAGATACAGCAGCAACGGCTCTTGTGGTTTAGGCGCAACTAGCGTTGGCGGAGAGGAAAGGTATTTCTTCAAATCTTGCAGCGCAGCCTCCGCTTCCGGAGTCCATTTCATTGGACCTGCCTTCTTCAAAATTTTGAAAAAGGGCAGGGCGCGCTCAGCAGATTTGGAAATAAACCTGCTTAGAGCAGCAACATAGCCGGCAAGACGACGCACATCCTTCACGCGCCTCAGCGCTTCAATTTGCTCAATAGCTTTGATCTTGTCGGGGTTCGCTTCGATTCCCCGGCAAGATACAAAGAATCCGAGGAGCTTGCTGGAAGGAACACCGAACACGCACTTCTTAGGATTGAGCTTCAAGTTGATCTTGCGCAAGTTTGCAAATGTTTCTTCTAAATCTTGAATAAGCGTTGCTTTATCCTTGGTTTTGACCACTATATCATCCATGTACGCCTCCATATTTCTATGGAGTTGTGGCTCAAAACCAATCTGGATTGCTCTGGCAAATGTTGAACCAGCACTTTTCAACCCGAAAGGCATTCGTATAAAACAATACATACCACATGGGGTGATAAAGGCGGTCTTCTCTTCATCTTCCTTTGCCATAAAAATCTGATGATACCCTGAATAGGCGTCAAGGAAGGACAGGGGATCACAACCAGTGGTGGCATCCACAATCTGGTCGATGCGCGGCAAGGGAAAGGGATCTTTTGGACAAGCTTTATTAATATCTGTATAATCGATACAAAGCCTCCATTTCCCATTCGCTTTTCGCACTACGACCGGATTAGCCAACCAAGTTGGATGAAGCACTCCTTTGACCAGTCCTGCCGCCTCCAGCTTCTTAATTTCTTCGGCAATGAATTCTTGCCGCTCTAAAGCCTGCTTCCTCACCCTTTGCTTGACGGGCCGCGCATGAGGACAGACAGCAAGGTGGTGCTCAATTACCTTCCTGGGAACACCGGGGATGTCAGATGGTTGCCATGCAAACACGTCGACATTCGCCCGCAGGAAAGCAACGAGCGCGCTTTCCTATTTGTCATCTAGGGTGGAACTTATGGTGAAAGTTCCCCCCGTTCCGTCCTCTCTGACAGGCTCCTTCTTGGTTTCCGGTGGAGCAGCCTTGGACTTCTTGTTCTTGCCGGTGGAACTCTCTGGTACGTCCTCGACGGAAGCGCCAAGGTTCCTGCCGGTCTTCTTCTTCCCCCCCCCCGGGAGTTCCAGCGGCAGGAGCAGATGCCTTGATGGCAAGTGCTGCAACTACCTCCCGGTAAAGTTGGTCGGCACAGATGAGCGCATCCCTCTTATCGGAATGGATAGTCATGACGCCCAATGGCCCAGGCATTTTCAAAACGTTGTACGCGTAGTGTGATGCCGCCATAAACTTGGCCAGCGCTGGCCGACCAAGGATCCCATTGTATGACATGGGGATCTTGGCGACATCAAACACCACCTTCTCGGTTCTGAAGTTAAGCTCGCTGCCAAATGTTACTGGCAGCGTGATCTTGCCCTTAGGCTGGGTTCTTCCCGGATTGACCCCTTGAAACGTACCCGTTTCCTCGAGGTCCTCGTCGGGAATCTGAAGCTTTCTGAGCACATCCGGTGAGATTAAGTTTAGGCTGGCCCCGCCGTCAACTAACATCTTCGTCACCTTGAGGTTGCGAATTGTTGGCGAGACCAACAATGGCAAACACCCGACCACAGTTGTGCGATCAGGGTGATCCTCGGCGTCAAAGATGATAGGCGTGCTGGACCACTTCAGGGGCCTACATGCCTCTGGGGACGGCTCTGCTGCATTAACCTCTCGCACCCACTTTTTAAGTTGGCGATGGGAAGAATGCAGCGAGGCACCCCCGTCAATGCACATAGCCTCCGTAGCCTTCTGGAATTCCTGCTCACTGGATTCATCATCTTCCTCATTGTCATCTCCTTCTTTATCTCGGCCCCGAGCGAGCCGATCCTTCTGCTGCTTGGCCTTGCCGCGGCGACCCCCTCGGCCACCGTGTTTCTTGCCGGACCCCTCAGCACCATCTTGGGCCTTCTCCTTGTCTCGCCTCTTGTATTCAGCCCTCTGCTTCTCGGCAAGCTGCTCAACTTGCCGGCAATTTTGGAGATCGTGGCCCTTGGTGCGATGGATCTTGCAATACTGCTTGCCAGAGTTCTCCGACTTGTCGATGGCCGCCAAGGCCTGACAGGAAGGGCACCCGGCAAGATCCTTGCCGGGGTCACTAACCTTGGCCTTCTTGGTGGCGCCGGGGTTGTCGGATTCCTCGACAGCAAGCACGGCCTTGCCTCCGCGCTTCCTGTTCCGCCGCCGACCTTTCCTTGACGGGGCCGCGGCCTCTTCATCTTCGGAGTCGCCTGCCGCGCCAACAGCCTCACCAGGGAGTTTCCTCCCTTCTTCAGCTCGAGCGCACTTGTCGGCCAGAGCGTAGAGCTTGGCAATACTCCGGACCTTGTTCATTGCCAGCTCTTCCCGCATTCTGCGGTTACGCACGTTTTGGTGGAACGCGCTAATAACAGCGGCAGGATGAACGTCGGGAATGTTGTACTGCACTCGGCTGAACCTCTGCATAAACTTGCCCAGGGACTCGCCCTCCTTCTGAGGGATGATGTGCAAATCGCTTTCTTGGCCAGGAGCTTGGTGGCCTCCAACAAAGGCGCCAACAAATTGATGGCACAAATCTGACCAGGAAGAAATAGAATTCTCCGGCAGATGCATCAACCACGACCTGACGTTGGGCTTGAGCACCAACGGGAAGTAGTTGGCAAGTATCTTGTCATCTCGGCCCCGGCAGCCTGCACCACAATGGTGTAGATGCTCAGGAACTCCGAGGGATGGGTCTTTCCGTCATACTTCTCCGGGACCTCTGGCTTAAAGGTTCGGGAATTGGGCCACCGGACTTGCCGCAGCTCACGGGTAAACGCCGGAGTCCCTACCTCATAAGGCAGGTCTCCTACGTCCCCTGGCGCAGGCTCGTCAACAGCCGGCCCCGCATGCTTATCAGACTGATAGCGCGCTTCCCGTCACCGCTCGAAGGTTGTTCGAGCGTCCTCTTTGCCTCGTTCCTGGAGAACTAGACGCTGATCACGGCGCATCCGTGGATCGGACGATGCCGTGGAAACTTCTTCATGGCAGTCGACTTGCTGAGTTGTCGGCCGCCACTGGTGCCGCGGAGGGGAGTGCACCGTGGTAGCACCACCTCCGGTTTTCTCTACATCGGCTCGCGCCGGATCGATGGGCCTCCGCTGCGAGGGCCCTGCCTCTTGCGGTCCATCCTTGTTGGTGAAGTCGATAAGGCTCTGGATAGTAGCTCGCCACTCCTCCATCTTCTCCGGGGTGGGAGGAAAATCGAGGAGCAGCTGCGCACGTGCCAAGGCTTCCGCTGGTGTAGGTGGCGGCGACAAGTGCGAGGTACATGAGGTGCTCTGACTCCTAACCATGTTAGAAGGAGCACCACCACGGTCACGCGACCGTGCGCCACCTCTGCCTGCAGCTTGGTGTGCATGCTGGCCCCGCGCATCTTGGGATCGATGCGCAGAAACCTTTTCGTGGGGACGCCCCGAACCACCAGCGCCATGACGTCGCTCATCTTGCACGACCTGGGTAGGTTGCGAGGCTTGCGCCGGCGCGGGAGCTCCAGCAGGCGCCCTTCGATCCCTAGAGTTAGTTGTGCCATCCGTAGGCAACACAGCGCCATCTCTAGATCCAGCGGCGTGCAAGTTACCACTGCCACTGCGAACGATACCGCTCGCTTGGCTTGGATCTCCAGAACGCCGCGGGGGTTCTAGTCCTCTTCCTTCTGCATCCACGCCATCGCCAGTACGCGAAGGTGCAGGCAAAACGGACGCGGACGGTTGCGCTGTTGCAGTGCTCTTCTTCTTGGGTGGCATGATGATGAAGATGATGAAGAAACTAAGGCGCCGAACACTAGATCAGGTTCACGTAACCCTCAATCCCCCTACCTGGCACGCCAAAGATGTCAGCGTACGACACCTATGGGATCCCGAGAGACCCCTTTACGATTCGGCGGGGGGAGAGGTATACGCAAAGAGCAGAACCAATGATCGGCGCGTGAGGTTTTTACCCAGGTTCGGGCCACTGATCAGCGTAAAACCCTACTGCTGCTTTGTGTTCTTATTGATGTTCTTGAGCCCAGCCTTCAGGAGCGCTTGCAATGAACAGTACGTTCAAAGAGCAGCTATGCATGCAGAATGGGCCGGAAGTTCTCCTCCCCTGTAGCAGTTGACTTGGGCCTCCTTTTATATGCTCAAAGGGGTCTCCACAGTGGCAAAATGTATATACATTGAGGTGTAAAGTAGCTACAGGGTATCATACCTAACCCCTAACGGATTAGGACAAGCGCATTTAATGCACCGTCAGGTGTCCGTTTAGGTGTCCTCACTTTCTTGGGGATGGAAAAAAGGGGCCATCCCATCAGCACCGCTTAAGCTCTCCTCCACTGGCGCGTCGCCATGCATCCAGAGAAGGACCCAGAATGTCAGGCATGTTACTGTGCCGAAGCGGTGGCACAGTGGCAGAATCTCGCTAGGCGCCGAATCTTGCCGGGCGCCAAGCCTTGCCGGACGCCAAGCCTTGCCGGGCGCCAAGTCTTGCCGGGCCCCAAAGGCCATCCCGGCAAGGATCTTGCCGGGGGAAGCTGGCCTTCGGAGTCTAGCTCTGCTTATCTGCTGATCCTCAGATCTCTGACTTGATGATTTCCTCGATGGCTTGAATCGACCTCGAGCGGATCCCGGCAAGCCTTGCCGCGAGGATGGCTACAACTGCCCGTGCACAAGTACGGGGTACTAGTGGCCCAATACTTAGTACACCGACACCTCCACACAAAATCCACCCATTACACACATTTGACCCATCTCGGTGAGACCGAATGATTAAACTTGGTGGCAGTGATTAGTTCAAAATGTGAATGTTAGGAATCTTGGTGGGACCGACTAGAACAACTCGATGAGACCAATGTGCTATGGCATAGGGCAAACCTCATCTCGGTGGCTGTCGGCATTCTGGGGACCAGGGTACCCAGACATGCCTGCCTGCGGCCCATGGCGTGGCCCCCTCGACGGCCTAGTACGGCCCAGCAGCAAGGGCTTCAAGACAAGACCCTCGCGAGGGCCCCCCGGTCTCGCGAGGCAGACGACACAAAGACCTCCTGAGGGAGCGGCCTCCCCAGGCTGCCTCCCGAGGAGCAGAGATTCCTATGCAAGTGCCCAGCCTCACGAGGCTGCGATGACGTGAGCCGTGTCGACCAAGGCTAGGCGGGTGCCAGCGGGCGCAGAGGAGACAGTTTCCCTTTCGGTGCTAAGGGAGCAAGGACGAGCACGGGTTCCCAAGGAATCCCCCAAAGGTTTCCATTCCGGTGCAACAATACCAAGACCATGTGCTCGGCAGGATGGATGTCATCGCCGAGCCCACTGCTGCGTCACGACCAGAAGCTTTGCAGGAGAAGACCACCTTTCGTCAGGATAAGATGTACTACTTGTCCCCTTTCAAATTGGCCACTGTGGGTTCCCTTCCCGCCTAAGTTTTGAGGGAAGTGGACCGAGCCCACTGTGAATATAGGTTAGCCACCACCGTAGAAGGGGTCGACTCATTCTCACCCCCCGAGCCCTCACGAGGCAGCTCATCCACTGTGCTAGTTCATCCTCAAACCTCCTCGTGAGGCCAATCCACCACAAAGCAGGAGTATGGTTTTACACCGCAAGGTGGCCCGAACCTGGGTAAACTTCCGTGTCCATCTTCTTCCCCGCTCACGCGAATCCGGCTAGGCTAGGCTATAGGGTGACGAGCTCGAGGCTTGGGAGGTTGAGATCTTCACACACGCCCCAGAGTTCGAACCTTCTTTGGTCTGCGGAGCCCTGAATCTGACATTTGGAGCGCCAGGTAGGGGCGTGTCCAAGTCCTTCTTCCACCTCCGCTTCGCCTCCGTTCCGTCGCTCCCATGGCTGACGCACGCCGTGTCCGCGCCGAGCGTCGGGCCGCTCGTGTCGCCTAGACGGCACCCGTGGGCAACGACGCTCCTCGCCACTGTGCCTCTCCCGCGGCCAACGCTGCCACTGACCCTGCTGCTCACGAGCAGCAGGATTCATCGCTGCCATGCTCCGTGCGGCGTGATGATCGCATAGCTACTCTGTCGCCTACTGCTGCTATGGCTTCGTCTCCCCACATCCGCCGTGGGCCGGCAAACGCGCAGGCTGCGCTGCTCATGGCGTGCGAACTCCTGCGTTACCGCCCCGCCAATGACCGCTACGACGACTAGCTTGGCCACATCGCCGAGCTCGTCAATGCCGCCGGTGAAGCCGCTGCACCGTCCCGCTCGCTCCTTCCCCCGTCGTCCCAGGCGGGCGATGTGGCTCACGATGCGCCTCCTCCTCCTCCTCTGCGCGGTGCCGACCACAAGCCCAGGCGTGATGCACCCCTGCACGGCCCGCCGCGTGGAGCACCGGCGCACGATGAAGCAAGCTACCAGGTGGTCCAGCGGCCGCAGGCCGATGTGCACGCGCTCCCAGCGCCACAACGCCTGCACCAGGCCCGCGCGCCACTGGAGGTTGTGGTGCGTGGGCGTCAATACCGAGCTCACCCCGTGCACGCTACTCTCGTGAGCGCGGCGGGCTGTCGCGCCTTCACCCCGGAGCTACGCCGCGTCGTCTGGCCCGGAAAGTTCAAGACAGACCTGCCTCCGCATTACAACGGCACCCCCGACCCCGCAGAGTTCCTCTAGCTCTACGCGCTGAGCATCGAAGTGGCAAACCGTGATGAGAAGGTCATGGCAAACTGGTTCCCCATGGCTTCAAGGATGGCGCGCGCTCTTGGCTCCTGAACCTCCCGCAGGGGTCAATCTCCTCCTGGGAGGAGCTCCGCGAGCGCTTCATCGCCAACTTCTAGGCCACCCGGGACCACGCTCCTGCAGTGGGTGACCTGCGGCGCGTGAAACAGCAGCTGGGCGAAACCTTGCACAAGTACATATAGCGTTTCATGAACGTTCGCCTCAAGATTCCGAAGGCGTCGAACGAGGCCATCATCTTAGCGTTCTCTGATGGCATCCGGGACGTCAAGATGAAGGAGGAGCTCGCCATTCACGAGGACCTGTGCTCGGCCCTGGAGATGTTCAACATGGCGAACAAGTGCGCAAGGGCCGAGGAAGCCCGCCTCTCCCTCCTTGAGCTCCCGGAGGCCGATCCTGAAGACAAGAAGGCCAAGGCTAAGGAGGCAAAGCACAAGGGCCCCGGTGTGCTCGTGGCCAAACCTGATATGAAGCGCGGCCATGACCATGACGAACCCCCAGGGGCAACTGCCCATTCTGCATCTTCCACAACATCCACAGCCACAACACCAATGACTGCCAGGAGCTCAGGGCCCTCCGCGAGGGGCGCCTTGGTCTCCGCCCCGAGCGGGGCGACCGTGGCTACGGTCATGGAGGAGGCCGCTGGGACAACCGCGACCCTCACTAGGACTGGCATGACCAGCCTCGCGAGGACCACTGGCGTGATGAGCCTCGCGATGGGCCCTGGCGTGACCAGCCTCATGAGGGCCGTCCTCAGGGCAATGCTGGCCTCCCTCCGCTGCCACCGCCGCCAAGGAGGAATGACGACAACCGGCAGGATGATGGGGCTGGGGGCTTCCAGGAGCCTCGGATGATCGCCTACATTCTGGGCGGTGCTCAGGCCCCCGCTTCACATCGCATCTTAAAGCAGTTCTCTCATGAGGTGAATGCGGCCCTCCCAAAGCTTGAGGCGACGCGCCCCCTTAGGTGGTCGAAGCACGCCATCACCTTTGACTCCAAAGACCAACTCAAGTGCTCGGCCGCCGCTGGCGCGCTTCCCATGCTCTGCACGCCGACCATCAGCAACATCCTCGTCACTAAGACCCTCATCAATGGTGGCGTGGGGCTCAACGTTCTCTCTGTCAAGACATTCGAGATGCTCCAAGTGCCTTACGACCAGCTCCTACCAACCAAGCCTTTCTCTGGGTTACCGATGGCTCCACCATCCCCCTAGGCCAATTTCGTCTCCCAGTCACCTTCGGCAAGCATGACAACTACCACACCGAGCTCATCGACTTCGACGTCGCCCACATCGGCCTCCCGTACAACGCCATCCTTGGGTACCCGGCCCTCGCCAAGTTCATGGCAGCAACTCACCACGGTTACAACATCCTCAAGATGCCAGGTTGCGGCGGCATCATCACGGTTGCCTGCGATGAGAAGGACACGGTCTGCTCCCTTGAGCGTGCCTATCAGGCTGCAGCGGCCGAAAACTCTGACGATGAGGGCGCCGCCCCGCCTCCTGAGGCAACCCCCAAGAAGAAGAAACAGCTCCTCCCCAAGAGCCGTCAGGCGCCCGAGGTGCCCTCTGGCGGTGCCTCGGGCCCCGCGCCCACTGCTGGGGTGCCCTTTCCTCTCGCATAGGAAGGCACGCCCGGCGCCCCCCCTTAGCATGGGCTCAGGGGCTCTCCTATGGAGGGCCCCTCACCTAACCAACGCGACGAGGGAGGTGCTCGGGCACCACTTGGAGGCGTGCTTCGATGCACGTCCCCACGAGCAAGATGCACGGCGCGAGGCGTCATGTGCGCGAGAGTTCATCACCAAGGTGATCCAGGAGCTTCAGGAGGCAAGGGCCATGCGCGGCGAGCGTCGCCCCGCAAGGCCTCCGAGTGCAGCTACGGCCCCTGACATGGGTGGCGAGCTGTGTGTCTGTGTCAACATCCCGGGCCTCAACACGGCCGCATCGTAGGACCTCTTCTGGCCGTCCCACGTCAGTCGGAGTGGGGGCTACCCCTACAACTACGTCCGCTGGCCGTTTGGCCTTCTGAACATGGGCGCGACGTACCAATGCCTCGTGCAGCATGCTATGGAATCTCACGAGGCCAGGCACCTAGCGGTCCTGTCTCAGGAGGTCCCGGCTCTGCACGAGCCCCCCATTCCTCGTGAGCCTCCCAGGCCTCGGGAGCCGGCCAGCTCTTGAGGAGCAGCTTCCGCAGCACGTGTCTTCAGCTACCTCGACGCTTCTACAACAATGGTGCCAGGTGACTTTTTGGTTTGTTCAGATTGAGGTTGCCCCTCAGGCTGCATTATCCTCAGGCTGCTAGGGCTCGCCCCCGTAGCTGTATCATTTTGCGCATGTATCAGAACTGGCTCTGCCTTTACGAATTTCCTAAGTATTTCAACCTACATGTCCGGTGCTTCGTCACCATGAATGTCGATGCTCCCTCACAAACCCGCCCGCGACCGCCTCATGATTATGGACTGGCACGGCGTCTGTGCTCGGGTCCGTCCCTGCAGCGTTGTTAAACCCAAGCGACTGAGCTCTGTCCCGCGGGCCAGCTCCCGTGCGTGTCACCTCCCGGGGTCCTTGGTGCCTTGTTCTCGCATGAGCTAATCATGTGTGGACAAGTAAGGGCGCGCGGCCCAGTTCATACAACCGCAGTTCAGCGGTTTGCCGCCGTGGGAGATGCGCGCCGGGTGTTTCTCTATGGGATCGTTGCATGAGAAGACTGGGCACGGCGTCTGTGCTCGGGTCTGTCCCTACAACGTCGATAAATCCAATGGATGAGCTCTGTCTGGCGGGCCGGCCCCGTACATGTCACCTCCTGGGTCTTTGGTGTTCGGCCTTCTCATGCGATAGCCTCCGGAGGTTCATTCGGCGTAGGTCGCCCCATTACATAGGTTTCGTATGCGTGCCCCGCGCCACAAGATTCAGGCGCAACCCGCCTTGAAGTAAGGCCTCGTGAGTCCCGCGCTGGCTCACGGGTGCCCAAATACACGTCCTCCAGTTCTGCCGTGCTAGCCACCTATACGAATGGGGCTGTACACGCCCCCGAGTCTCCCCCTAAGGGTACTCCCACCCACGCACAACTGGAAGCCCCATGCTCCGCGCTGGCAGACGACATGGTCGAGGGGTGACTATGCCCACGCACAAGTGGAAGCCCCATGCTCCACGCTGGCGGACGACATGGTTAAGGAGCGGTTATGCCCACACCAAAGTGGAAGCACCATGCTCCGCGCTGGTGGATAAACAACCGAGGGAGCCCTAGCGATCGCACCAACCTCGGGATGGCCTTTCGGCTATTCACATGGCTTTGTTATGCAGCATTTCCCTGGGAAGCACATGCAAGGGGGATGGACACGGGGCTACCCTCAGGCCAGGCCTGATGCGCGCTGGTCTTCTCGCGTCCTCCCAGGCAAAGGCTGACAAGAAAAGCTATGGGGGCTCCGGATTAACCTCGCCATTGTGTGTGTTTCTTTCATGAGGGCTGCTCGTATGTCAAGGGGGACCTCCTGAGCACCGCGACTCAGGGGCCTCACTAGTCACGTAACCCCTCGCCCCTTGGTGTCGTCCTGGTGATTCAGACACCCCAACGGCGGTCGAGGTATGCGCGGGGCTGGGCCCTGCCGACGCAGAGCACAAAAGCAAGCAAGAAAGAAACCAAGCACGAATGGCAAAATCACGGGGTCCTAACAAGTTATTACAAGCACAAAGTGTTCCACAAATTCAAACTGAAAGTTTGACGCCTCCACGAGTGCAGGATAAGATCTAAAGAGAGGGGCCATCGCCGCCATGATCGTTGCCACCGCCTGACATGGTCACAGGGAGACCGTCGTCGACGTTGCAGCCGCCTTCATCGCCGCCACTGGGCGCCACCGCCCGAGTCTTGGCGTCGAAAACATAGAGAAACTTCTTCAGCAACGCATCCACGTGATCCTTCACGGCCTCCGCAGTGGCGGAGCGGTCCTCAGGAGTGACTGGACGGATCACCGTGTCGAAGTTGAAGCCCGGGTCCTGGAGATAGAGCTGGCTGAAGACGCGCGTCGCAGACGCAGTGAGGAGCGAGCGGCACTCCTCCTCCAGGGTGGCATCCACCCTGGCGACAGCACCCTCAAGTGCTTCGGCGAGCTCAGAGGAGAGCCCTGCGAAGCCGCCCTCAGGGGCCGCCAGCGGCTCTTCAAATCCTCCCCCGCAGATGGATTGAAGTGCCTGGCGGAGCCTGAGTTCGAGGGAGGGGAAGGCGACGCACTCCGCGGCCGCTTTCCCCTCGGCTGCAGCAAGGTCCTTCTCCCGGGCCTCCAGCTAAGCTATCGCCTCGAAGATGTGTTGAGCATGGGACGCCTGGGCCTTGTCCACCTCCTCCTTCGGCTTGGCCAAGCGGTCCCGCTCCGTAGCTTGGTCGGTGGTCACCTGGGCCAGCTTGGCGTCGCGATCGGCGAGCTTCGCTTCGTGGGCCTTGAGGTCCTCCTCCTGCTGCTGGAGCCGTTGGGCATGCGCGGCCTGCTCCTCCTGAAGGGTCTTTAGCTTGGCTTCTGCCTTGTTGAAGTGCTTCTCGGCGGATGCTGCGCTGGCCAGCGCCGTGTCGCGAGCCCCCATGGCTTCGGTGGCTTCCCTCCTGCTCTCCGCGGCGGCGGTGTCCCGGTCCCAGGCCGTCCTGGCAGATGTGTTAGACTGGAGCCACCTCGAGACAAGCCCTAGGCATTCCCTCACAAGGCACCTATCAGCATCCTGGAGGTAGGCCCGGAGTTGGCCGAGCGCGCCAAAGGCTTCCTTCAGGGCCCCTGGCCAGACGAGGGGGCCATAGTTTGCCAGCGCGAGGGACTAGCAAGGAGGCGGCACAGGCACGTCAACCGCCGCCACAGCCAAGGAAGCGGGGGCATGGATGGCTAGGGGCACTGGAGGCTACGAGCCCCCCTCAGGCACGACAAGGGCGGACGGCTTTGCAACCGGCTGGCCTGCGGGGGCTGGCTCCTCCTGAGGATGCATCATCATGTCTGCGGGGGCGTGCTCCATCGTGAGGGGACGAGGGGTCGCCTCCTCCGCCCGCACAGGAGCCGATGCGACAGCGGCGAAGGGCATCGGCTCCTGAGCGCCAGCACCCTCGATGGATGTCCCTCTGAGTAGCGCCAGCGAGGCGCCAGGAGCAGATGGAGCACTCGAACACTCGGGTGTGGTGCTGCCCGAGCGCCCAGGGGCTACACCGGTCCGGCCCGGTGTGCTTCCGCGCCCGCCACGGTCGCGTCCAGAAAATGACGGCGCCCTCATGACCAGGGGCTCCTTCGGCCCTACGCTCTCCTTCCTCTTCTTCACCATGACGCCCAATCTGGGCATCAGGAGGGGAGTGTTGTGGGCACAGTGGAGATTCAGGCTCAATTCGAAAACAAGGTGAGATACTTACTATTTAGGGTCGACCCACGTCCTCTTCTTCTCCTGCTTGGCTGGAGCTGGGGCACCCCCGCCTTTCCTTGAAGCGGCCTGGGTCATGCTTGGGAGATCGGTGGGGCACTCCTCGGCCGGCCTCGGCATGGTGCCGCCACCCGGAGGGACAGAGGGGTCGCCCTGAGGGGTTGCGGCTGGCTGAATCCCGTCAGCCCCAGCAGCGGCTGCCTCGTCTTCGGCTCGCGGGCCAGGTCGAGGTGGGACCGACGCCTCTCCCGCCTTAGCTGCACTCGGGGAGCCCTCCGGAGCGGGCGCAGCCACGCTTTTCTTCGGGGTCGCCCGGCCGGATGCAGGCGGCATCCGGGGGGTAGGCCTTGGCCTCCTGAGGACCCTGGTGGGGTGTGGGGCCTCTGCGGCCGAGAATTCACCGGTGTCGTTGTCGTCCTCAAGCTGGCGGAGAAGCTCACTCTGCGATGGGGGGGCACCTCTGTCACGGCGTCGTCATCGGTCGCCTCCAAGGCCTCCTCGCCCACTCCATCGACACTGTCGCCGGAGGAAACTGGCACAGGGGAGTTGGGGTGTTCAGGCGGCACGAGCCCCAGCTCGTTGAAGACGGGCATGGAGGCGACCAAATCCTCCCTGTAGGCTTCCGGGAGGTTCCCCGGGACGCTGTTGAGTAGGACGTTCATGGCCCTGTCTAGCTCCTCGCCAGTCAGGCTCCCCGAGCGCAGCCTAATGTCGTCCGTCGCGCCCTGGAATTCCCACATGGGGCACGTGTGCGACTGGAGCGGCTCCAGGCACTGCGTCAGGAACTCCTTCACAAGCATGCCCCCGGCAGCGCCTTGGCCTCCATGTCCGAGGTCATCTTCCTCAGGACGGGCTCTACCTGGGGGTCAGCGAGCTTCTCATGGCTCCACCTCTCGAGCTGCTCGGGCAGCTCGGTCGGCAGCTCCAGCCGCTCGTTGAGGCTCCAGGCGTCTAGGAAGACCCAGCGGTGCCGGAAGCCTTCCACCTTCCTCCCGGCCCTCATGAGCATGTTGCTCTTGTGGACCGAGATGAAGGACATGCAGCCGGAGCGCTGGGTCAAATCGTGCAACCGCAGGCTGAAGAAGTGGCAAAGGAGCGGCACGGAGGGCCTCACGCCCACAAAGGCCTCGCAGTAGAAGGTGAAGACGGACAGGAGGAGGATGGAGTTGGGTTGGAAGTGAAGATCCTGGACATTGTAGTGGTCGAGGATGGCAACAAAGAACTCGAAGAGAGGCGGGACGAGCCCTGCGAAGATGTTGTGGAGGAAGAAGGGATAAACTGTCCGCACCAAGGTCCTCTGCTCAGCGGATTCAGCCTAGATGATGGTCTCATTCCACTCATTGTCGTTGCTCGCCGTATGCGGGAGCATAGGGGCGAGATGCCCCTCATCGACAATGGAGGACGCGCCGAGCGCTGGCGCAGGAGAGGAGGGAGAGCTTGCGGCTTGCGCGGCGGGTTTCGACTTTCCGGGAGCCATCTGCGGAGTCGCCGACGCTGGAGCAGGAGGAGAAATGGGGGCGGAGTTTGATTGGATCTGATGAAGCTCTTGACCGAAGAAAGGGGATCTGAGGCAAGGCGAAAGGGAGCAATGATGACTTAGTGGTGTGCGCCAGTCTTTTGCCAGCCCAGGCAGTTGTCATGTCAAGGTAGTTGCTGAGGTGACGTGGGGAAGCGGAGGGGTCCGCGTCCCGTCAAGCGCCATGCGTCAGCCAGGCCATCAGGCGGTTGGGTCCCGCGGCGCTTCACCTTGAAACAAGCCCGACCACACCTTGGGTCCGGGGGCTACTGTCGGTGTTCTGGGGAAAAGGGTACCCAGACTTGCCTGCCTGCAGCCCACGGCGTGGCCCCCTCGATGGCCTAGTACGGCCTGGCAGCAAGGGCTTCAAGACAAGACCCTCGCGAGGGCCCCCCGGTCTCGCGAGGCGGACAACACCAAGACCTCCAGTGGGAGCGTCCTCCCCAGGCTGCCTCCCGAGGAGCGGAGTTTCCTATGCAAGTGCCCAGCCACAGGAGGCTGCGATGACGTGAGCCGTGACGACCAAGGCCAGGCGGGCGCCACCGGGCGCAGAGGAGACAGTTTCCCTTTCGGTGCTAAGGGAGCAAGGACAAGCGCAGGTTCCCAAGAAATCCCCCAAAGGTTTCCATTCTGGTGCAACAAGACCAAGACCACGAGCTCGGCAGGACGGATGTCATTGCCGAGCCCACTGCTGCGTCATGACCAGAAGCTTTGCAGGAGAAGACCACCTTTCGTCAGGATAAGATGTCCTACTTGTCCCCTTTTAAATTGGCCGCTGTGGGATCCCTTCCCGCCTAAGTTTTGAGGGAAGAGGACCAAGGCCACTATAAATATAGGTTAGCCACCACCGTTGAAGGGGTCGACTCATTCTCAACCCCCCAGCCCTCACGAGGCAGCTCATCCACTATACTTGTTCATCCTAAACCTCCTCGTGAGGCCAACCCACCACAAAGCAGGAGTAGGGTTTTACACCTCAAGGTGGCCCAAACCTGGGTAAACTGCCGTATCCATCTTCTTCCCCGCTCACGCGAATCTGGCTAGCCTAGGCTATAGGGCGACGAGCTCGAGGCTTGAGAGGTTGAGATCTTCACACACACCCCAGAGTTCAAACCTTCTTGGGTCTACGGAGCCCTGAATCCGACAGTGGCGCCGATTGCATCAACTCGGTGAGACCGAAGTGAAGCAACAGAGCAACAGAGTGTTGGTCGAGCCAACTCGGTGAGACCAATTGCATAACTCAGTGATACCGAAATAAATGCAACAAGACACAGAGTGTTGGCAAGGCCATCTCGGTGAGACCGAGACCCGTATCAGTGAGACCGAGCTGTTAGGGTTTCTGGCTGTGGCTATGTCATATGAACTCGATGGTGCCAGATAGAAAGAATCGATGGGGCCAAGTTGGAGTTTAGGGTTTTGACATATCTGGATGGAGAAAGTGGTTGAGGGTTTTGGAGCAATCTCACTAAGCATTTGAGCAAGCAAGCCATTAAGCAACACCTCATCCCCTTTTAATAGTATTAGCTTTCCTATGGACTCAGTGTGATCTTGGATCACTAAAATAAAGATGAAGAGTCTTGAGGTTTTGCCAATATATATCTGTAGCATTTTGAGGGGTCCACATCTCTACTCCATGCCATGCCATTCATTGAACTTCCTGAAATGTTTATCTTGAATGGATATTAGTTCAATGAGCTATATGTTGTTATGAATTACCAAAACCACCCGGGGATTAGTTGCACTTTCATTGAGCTAGTTCAACTCTAGTGTAAAATTATATATACTAGATTATAGAACTAGTTCAACACTTGTGTAAATTTATTTGAACTAGCTTATAGAGCTAGTTCAACTATAGTGTAAAATTATTTATACTAGGCTATAGAGCTAGTTCAACTCTAGTGTAAAATTATTTGTATTAGGTATAGAGCTAGTTCAACTCTAGTGTAAAATTATATGTACTAGATTATGGAGCTAGTTCAACTCTTGTGTAAAATTATTTGAACTACACTATAGAGCTAGTTTAACTCTAGTGTAAAATTACTGTAACTAGCTTATAGAATTAGTTCAAATATAGTGTAAAATTATTTATACTAGGCTATAGAGCTAGTTCAACTCTAGTGTAAACTTATTTGTACTAGGTTATAGAGATAGTTCAACTCTAGTATAAAATTACATATACTAGATTATAGAACTAGTTCAACTCTTGTGTAAATTTATTTGAACTAGGCTATAGAGCTAGTTCAACTCTAGTGTAAAATATTTGAACTAGCTTATAGAGCTAGTTCAACTCTAGTGCAAAAATTTAGTACTAGGCTATAGATCTAGTTCAACTCTAGTGTAAATATTTGAACTTGCTTATAAAGCTAGTTCAACTATAGTGTAAAATTATTTGTACTAGGCTATAGAGCTAGTTCAACTCTAGTGTAAAATTATTTGAACTAGCTTTATGAGTAGTTCAACTCTAGTGTAAATTAATTTTACTAGGCTATAAAGCTATTTCAACTCTAGTGTAAAATTATTTGAACTAGCTTATAGAGCTAGTTCAACTGTAGTGTAAATAATATTTGTAATTGGCTATAGAGTAGTTCAACTCTAGTGTAAAATTATGAACTAGGTCATCGAGCTAGTTCATCTCTATTTGAAAATATATGTACTAGATTAGGGAGCTAGTTCAACCTTATGTAAAATTATTTGAACTAGGCTATCGAGCTAGTTCAACTCTAGCGTAAATTTATTTGAACTAGGTTATAGAGCTAGTTCAACTTTATGTGTACATTATTTGTACTAGGCTATAGAGATAGTTCAACTCAACTGTAAAATTATTTGTACTAGGTTATAGAACTAGCTCAACTCTTGTGTAAAATTATTTGAATTAGCCTACAGAGCTAGTTCAACTCTAGTGTAAAATTATTTGAACTAGCTTATAGAGCTAGTTCAATTTTAGTGTAATATTATTTGTACTAGGGTATAGAGCTAGTTCAATTCTAGTCTAAAATTATATGTACAAGATTATAGAACTACTTCAACTCTTGTGTAAAAATATTTGAAGTAGGCACTAGAGCTAGTTCAACTCTAGTGTAAAATTATTTGTACTATGCTATAGAGCTAGTTCAACTCTAGTGTAAAATTATATGTACTATATTATATAACTAGTTCAACTTAGTGTAAAATTATATTTACTATATTATAGAATAGTTCAACTCTATTGAAAATATAGTACTAGATTATATAGCTAGTTCAACTATAGTGTAAAATTGTGTGTACTACGCTATGAGGCTAGTTCACCTCTAGTGTAAAATTATTTTACTAGGGTATAGTGCTAGTTCAACTCTAGTGTAAAATTAATATACTATATATAGAACTAGTTTAACTCTTGTGTAAATTTATTTGAACTAGGTTATAGAGCTAGTTCAACTCTAGTGTAAAATTTTGAACTAGCTTATAGAGCTAGTGCAACTCTAGTGTAAAATTATTTGTACTACGCTAAAGAGCTAGTTCAACTCTAGTGTAAAAATATATTTGAATAGCTATAGAGCTAGTAACTATAGTGTAAAATTATTTGTACTAGGCTATAGAGCTAGTTCAACTCTAGTGTAAAATTATTTGAACTAGGTCATAGAGCTAGTTCAACTCTAGTATAAGAATGATATGGTACTAGATTATCGAACTAGTTTAACTCATGTGTAAAATTATTTGAACTAGCTTATAGAGCTATTTCAACTCTAGTGTAAAATTATTTGTACTATGCTATAGAGCTAGTTAAACTTTAGTGTAAAATTATTTGAACTAGCTTATATAGCTAGTTCAACTCTAGTGTAAAATTATTTGTACTAGGTTATAGAGCTAGTTCAACTGTACTGTAAAATTATTTGTTTTAGGTTATAGAGCTAGTTCAACTCTAGTGTAAAATTATTTGAACTAGGTCATAGAACTAGTTCAACTCTAGTGTAAAATTATATGTACTAGATTATAGAGCTAGTTCAACTCTTGTGTAAATTATTTGAACTAGGCTATTGTAACACCCCCAGTGTGATGCTACACTAACCCACTCTAATGGTGCCTTGTCATCAAGAATTACTAAGCCAATTTTCCGCTTGATTAAAAGACCAACTTCAAATTCCAATTTGAATGGAAGTCAAGTATTTAGATTTTAAAAAATGCAAATAAAATAGTTGATAGTATTGCAAATAATCTCAAAGCAATTATAAAAACAAGTTCACATCACAAAAAAAAGACACATCCGTGAAATTTTGGCCTGAACAAAAACTTTTTCTGTCATGGTTATGAGACTTCTATGACGATAATTGTGACAAAACCACGTATCATCATAGATGTGGTGGGTTACTACTTCTATGACAAAAAATCATGAAAGAAAATGGGCTTTTCTACCTGGGCGGGCGGGGGACGCACTGATACGTCTCCAACGTATCTATAATTTATGAAGTATTCATGCCATGTTTAAAACAATTTTCTATGGTTTTGGTATGATTTGCATGGAACTAACCCGGACTGACGCTGTTTTCAGCAGAACTACCGTGGTGTTGTTTTTTGTGCAGAAATAAAAGTTCTCCAAATGCAACGAAACTTTTTGACGATTTTTTTTGGAACAAAAGAGGCACTTGAAGCTTCGTGGGAGGGCTGGAAGAGCCACGATGTGGCCACAACCCACCAGGGCGCACCAGCCCCCTCTGACGTGCCTTGGTGTCTTGTGGGCCCCTCGTGGCCCATCTTCGCGTGAAACCGACGCCCAAAAATCCTATGTATTCAGAAACCTCCAGAAATAACTCTAGATCAGAATTTCCACCGCCGCAAGCGTCTGTAGCCATGAAAAACCAATCTAGACCCCGTTCCGGCACCCTGCTGGAGGGGGAAATCATCACCGGTGGCCATCTTCATCATCCCGACGGCTACCATGATGACGAGGGAGTAGTCGACCCTCGGGGCTGAGGGTTTGTACCAGTAGCTATGTGTTTAATCTCTCTCTATCTCTCTCTCTCTCATGTTCTTGAGTTCGCACGATCTTGATTGTATCGCGAGCTTTGTTAATATAGTTGGATCATATGGTGTTTCTCCCTCTCTATCTTGTTGTGATAAATTGAGTTTTCCCTTTGAGATTTCATTTTATTGGATTGAATACTTTTATGGATTTGAGAGCACTTGATGTGTGTCTTGCTATGAATACCCATGGTGACAATGGGGTATCATATTGATTCACTTGATATATGTTTTGGCACTCAACTCGCAGATTCCCGAGGTGACATTGGGGTAATCTATGCATAGGGGTTGATGCACGTTCTCATCCTTGTTTCTCCGGTAGAAAACTTGGGGCACTCTTCGAGGTTCTTTGTGTTGGATTGAGTATTATGAATCTGAAATTGTTTGATGCATATCGCATAATCAACTCACAGATACTCGCGGTGACATTGGAGTATCTAGGTGACATTAGAGATGGTTGATGTGTATCATATGGTGTTATTTTAGTACGAACTCTTAGATAGATCGATCGAAAAGGATAACTTTGAGGTGGTTTCGTACCCTACAAACAATTTCTTCTTATGTTCTGTGACGCCCCCGGCTCAATCGTGCACTAATCATACACGCAAATGCACACGGTCAAGCCTAAGGACTCACGGGAAGATAACACAACACAACTCTAAAACATAAATAAAGTCATACAAGCTTTATATTACAAGCCAGGGGCCTCGAGGGCTCGAATACATAAGCTTGCGTACAAGCGTCAGAGGAAGCATCAGATATCTGAGTACAGATATGAAACAGAAACAGATAAGCCTCTAGAAAGGCGGGGCAAAACAAAAGCTACGATCGAAAGGCGTAGGCCTCCTACCTGGGACCCTCCGAACCTACTCCTGGTCATCGGCCAACTCGTAGAAGTATCCACCCTCGGGGTAGTAGTAGCGATCGTCGGCAGGGGCAGCTGTCACAGGGGCTCCATCATCTGGTTGCATCAAATGGATATGGGGGAAAAAGAAAGCAAAGCAACCGTGAGTACTCATTCGAAGTACTCAGCAAACAAGGATCTACACTACATATGCAACATTATCAAAGGGAGGCTGTTTATGTGGACTGGGCTGCAGAAATGCCAGAGTAGAGAGAAGGCCTAGTCCTATCGAAGACTAGCATCTTCAGCGGTCTTGCAGCATTAGAAGAGTGTAGATCAGTACAGCATAAAGTAGTAGTATCATTAAGTCTCAACCTCACCCAGAGATCCTTTCTCGACTCCCTGCGAGAAAGCAATCCCAGAGCCATACAGTCATCAACCTCGGCCAGAGATCCTTTCTTGACTCCCTGCGAGAAAGTAATCCCAGAGCCATAATATCCAAGTATCTAGTTGTAGTTGTATCGATCGGGATACAACACCGAGTGTCCGTTACCGAGGATCCGGCTATGCATAGATTAGTTCTTCTCTGCAAGGGTGCACCAACTTACCCACCACGCTCGCTTAACTCCGGCCGGACACACTTTTCCGGGTCATGCCCGGCCTCGGCCAAACGACACACCGCAGCCCTACCTAAAGCCCAGCAGAGAGGTCCCCGTCGGTCTACATCCTAAGCGCTCAGAGGTCTTGGGCCATCGCCTTGTGCACTCCGAGTCGTTGCGTGCAGGGGGAAGCCAGGCACCAGGGGGCGCCGGTCCGTCCCGGCCGCAATACTGAACTAGACGTCTGACAGAGCTTTCGGCTGATGCATACGATGCAGAGTGCCCATAACTTTTCCCACGTGATGGTTAGTGCTATCGGGCCAAAGGCCCACTCGAATCAAATATCCAAATCGTAGTATGTTGGAAGTGCAGCAACGAGCAGAGACTCACGAAAGATGTGACCCCGTCGCCCCATCTCGAGGACTTGCGGCAAGGGCCAAGAATGCCCGGCCACGACTCGTATTCATCACTCGGGCACCATCCAGGCAACCCGTCTTCACATCACACGCGGGTACCCCTCAGGGTCTACCCGCCTTTCCAAGTAACAATAATACAGTCCAAGTATCCATGTGTCCATAACATTAGGGGAATCCGAGGTATCACCCTCGTTGGATTCCTACTCGATGTATCTGTCAAGGTGAACTCGGAGGAATCACCCTCAATGGGTTCACACTTGAGGTGTTGTACGACGGCATCGTTATCGGAAGTGGTGAAGGAGGAATCACCGTCGATGACCACGACCAATTACCTACCCTACAAGGTTAACATCAGGAGTGCTGACGAGGTATCACCCTCGGCACTCGATAGTAACCCAGTAGTGTCATACAACTAAGGGGGTGAGGTGCGGTGCGGTGCCGGGGCCTGGTCTTCAATCCCGTTGATCGGGTCTTCTGTTAATCCAGCGTGGCAACAAGGGACAAAGTGGGGTTCTCTAGTGGGTCTCTACCCAGCCTATACTAAGCAGTTTAGGATAAGCAAGTAAGGTATCAATAGCAGGTTACAATAAACAGGCTATGCATCAGAATAGGTAAAGCAGTAGCAGCAGCAATTCTAATGCAAGCATGAGAAAATAGAATTGGGCGATATCGGGATGACCAAAAGGGGGGGCTTGCCTGGTTGCTCTGCGGCAAAGGCAAGGTCATCAACACCACAGTCAGTCGGGGCAGCAGTGACGTCAGTCTTGTAGTCTATCGGAGAGAAGAGGGGGAAGAAACAGTAAATACGGAGCAAACAAGAGCATGACATGACAATACGCAGAGCTAGGGGTGTTCTGACGTGGTGCTACACGATACCGACGAAGGGGAAAAACATCCGGGAATGGTTTCCCGAAGTCTGGCCCTTTCGAATAGACGAACCGGAGGGGGACGGTTGCAGGTTCGCTATGCTAGGGATGTGTGGCGGATGAACGGACCGCGTATTCGGATTCGTCTTGTCGTTCAGAGCAATTTTCATGTACAAAGTTTTTCGATCCGAGCTACGGATTATTTTATACGATTTTCTAAAGTTTTAAACAATTTCTGGAATTATTTTAATTAACAGAATTATTGAAAATGAATTATGACATCATCCTGGCGTCAGCACTGCATCAGCGGTCAAGAGACCAGTTGACTGGTCAACGGGGCCCACGCGAGGCCCACTGGCAGTGACCGGGCGTTGCCCAATCAGCATTTGACTGGGTCAACAGGACCCAGGGGACATGCGGGGGCCACCGGTCAGCGACCCTGAGGGTGGCCCCGAGGCGGCCATGTCGGCGCGGCCGGCGGTGGAGCTCCGGCGACGCGGATCGCGGCGGAGGGGCTCGGGACCTCGCCGGAAACGCGCCACAGGGGGCCGTTTCGAGCGCGGTCGTGCTCGTTCGGAAGCGGTAGGACTGGCATGTCAGCCTATGGCCTCAGTTCGTGCTGGGGCGGCCTGCAACGATGGCGATGGCGAGCACGGGCGACGACGGCGCTCGGGCCTCGATCGAGAACGAGGCGGGGCGAACAAGGGGGCTAAACACGGGCACGGGGCGTCGCCACGGGCGCTCTGGAGCACGCCCAACACAGTCGCGGGCGCCCCGGAGTTAGCACGGAGCGCGAGCGGTGGCCATGGCGGGCGGCGGAGCTCGGTATCGCGGCGGGAGAGCAGTAGCTAGCTAGGAGGGCTACGCGAGCGCCTAGGGGAAGGAGGAGGGGTGCAGGTGCTCACCGACCGGCGCACGGAGGCCTTCGGAAGCTTAGTAGCGCAGTACGGCGCCGGAGTTGAACGGCGACGGCGCACGGTGGCCGAAAGGGGATCGGTCGCTGGCGTCGATGTAGGCCTCCCCGGCTTCGCCTGAGAGCTCCAAGAGAAGAGGAAGAGGCTGGCGGAGCTTCCGAGCTGCTCAGCTGGTCGCGGGGTCGAAGGTGGCCGCGTCAAATGCGGCGAGCGGCGACGGTGTCGGTGTTCGACAGAGAGAGGAGGAGAAGCAGGAGCGATGGAGAGGGGGAGAGACCAGAGGGTTTAGAGGGGAGCCAGGGGGGCTCTTATCCACCCACGGCGAGCGGCGAGGTGCGGTGTCGAGCGAGGAGGAGGGGGGCCGGGGTGCGGCGCGCGGTGTGGGCAACAGCGGCGTGCGGTGGTGAACAGAGGAGGCGGACGAGGTGGGGAGTGGGCTGGGCCGGCACTGTAGACTAGAGCCCAGCCTCAATGGGCCTTTTCCTTTTCTTATTTTTGTTTTTCTGTTTTCTCTGTTTTTCTTTTTAGTTCCTGTTTTGCAAATTGTTTAGCCCCAAATCAACTTTTGTAAAATAGGTGAACTAGCCACATATTTATAGTGCAGTTTTATTCACTGTTAGAAATTGGTTTGGAGGCAAATAAATTTTATTTGGATTTTAATTAAATTAAATTAGATTAAATACTCCTGTTTTGTTGCTGTTAGAGTCACTTCATTAATTTAGTAAATGTTGATTATAATTTTAGAATTGTCTCTGGATTATTTGCAATATTATGAACATTTTAGTTTCTAAAGTTGAACAACTTTTATTTCACTTTTAGTTTGAATTTAAATTTGAAAAGAGATAGGATCCAAATGATGTTTAAGCACTGTTGATCATGATGACATGGCATTATCAACAGGGGGATTACTGTGGCTAACCACTGGGGGTGTTACAAATCTCCTCCACTAATAAGAATTCTCGTCCCGAGAATTAAGAGGTAGAAGGGAAAAAATTGAGGTATTCTTGGAAGTTCTCCCGAAGAAACGTTCGGAAAATCTTGAATGACTGGAATGTTTTCGATCCCCTCAAGCGGAGAAGCGTTCAACGCATTCAAGGTGTATATTTAATCTCAGCACTTTGAGTTGTCTGGGCACGGTAATTCACTAGCCCAGCTGACTAACGGATTATTCATTTACTCATAATGAAGGTCATGCATGAATGCAAATTTTTCCAGAGATGAATGAATGTGATGCTGCTGAATTAAATAAAACAGAAGCAGGTACTGAGTTAACGGGAAGGGTACCCATTTCGGTGGCAGGTTGATCCTGGACTTGTATAATATCAATGTTGTAAGCGTGTCCACGACCATATGTTTTTCGCTTCTGTGTTGAGCCCGAAGATGAGCCAACATCACGATAGCGCTTCTGCGACTCCTTATGCTTCATTTGAGCAATCTCAAGCAGAATAGCCTTGTTCACAAGAGCAGTAAAGTCGGTGAAATCTTGAGCAGCGAGTGCAAGCTCGATGTCTGCGTGGAGTCCATTACGGAACTTCTCTTGTCTACGGGCATCCGTGGCGATGTCTTCTTCAGCATAGCGGGACAGGTCAAGGAATTCCCGCTGATAAGCTTCGACAGTCTTATTGCCCTGAGTGAGGTTGCGGAACTGGGTTTTCATCCGGTCCATGGTTCCTTGAGGAATATATCAGGCACGGAAAGCAGCCTGGAACTCAGGCCAAGTAACGGTTGTTCCAGCAGGCAGTGTACGTTTGTGGGTGTCCCACCATTGAGCAGCAGGGCCTTTTAAGAAAAAGGACGCGAAGGCGACAAAGTTGGCAGGGGAGACATTTGCCGACTCCATCTCGTGAGTGATATCGCGAATCCAGTCATCAGCATCCAGTGGCTTCTCAGAGTTGCGGAACTGAGTGGGGTTAAGACGCATAAATTCCAGCAGAGTTATTGAAGGAGGGTTCTGGTTCTGGTTGTTCTGATGCGGAAACTGAGCCATAATCCCAGTCATGAAATGGCGGTTTAGCTCAAACTGTTGCATCATAGCTGCCATATAATCTGGTGGTGGTGGGCGTTCAGGGGCACGACCACGACCACGACCACCTGGTCTAACCATCCTGCTACGTTTCAATAGGGGTAGTTCAGTAAAAGCAGTTGCGGGTGTTTAGCGACAAGCATGATGTAACACGACAATAATTAAGCAGTGTCATAGATACTTAACAGTAGTCAATTAAGACATACAGATCCATACACAGAGTCGGTTACATGCGAATAGCATAACAGCGCAAATTCAAAAGCTAGACATGGTAGGCGGCGCGCAGGCACGCGGTAAGGAAGTACACCACGAGACATAGCAAAAGCTACATCAACGTCGGGAAGGTCCACTGAAACAGGGTAGCCGCACATGCGGACGACGAATGTTCGTCGCGGAAGGTTCCTGCACTCCATGTGCACTCTGATGCAGAATCCGGTCTCGAGCTGAAAGAAGAGGTCCTCGTACAGGTGTGTGACCTCCAACAGCAGGCCAATCAATACCAGCATACATCTGAGTCCTGCTCGGGTAAAGGATGTACTCTGGATGTATCCCTGCATGAACAGCTGGTAGCAACTGTGTCATAGCATCGTAGAGGCGTGCTCGAGTGGCAACCAACTCGACGACAAGAGCCCGAACAGTGCGATCCAGAGCCTGAGTGCACTGGCACAGATAGCTGTGTAGTATCCAGTAGTATCTCCAGTAGGGGCATACGGGATGTATCGGAACTCAGAGGCATCCAAGCTATCGCTGAACTCTCCTTGGAGACGTGCGACAGCAAAGTAGGCGGCATCATGTACTGCCATCTCAATCGTCACACCGATACCGTGGAAAAGATGCAGCTCAGTGTCTGAGTCATCGCGCTGATCATAGATACGAACATCAGCATGGTACTGCTCCTGGTTGAACTTGCGGTAATCCTCGTAGACCATGTACTCGGGGTACCAGCGGTAGCCAAGTCTGGTCAGGAGGGCGATCAAGACAGCTGGAAAACCAGGGGCACCACGAGCCCAAGTGCTAAGCACAAGCTGCATCGTAGGGCGTGGTGGAAACAAACGATCCATCTGAAACAGTGGAAATTCAGGATTGTCAAATGACAATGAGAAGGATAATACAACTCAGAAAGAAAGGTTAAACAAATCAAAGGAAAGGAAAATGATTATCAGACTAATCAGATCAATGGTAAGGAATTAAGTACAGATATCCAGCTCTCCGGGTAGACAAGATTTACGAGATCCTATGTGTCGGTGTTAGTAATATTCATTTAATCCGAATAGAAGAGAGGTCAGAGTCCGAGAGTATAGATGAGGAATAAAAGATCCTAATACCACCCAATTGGCGGCGTGGGCCCGTAAGCCACACAGCCAAGTTAGTAAATTAGTTTTTGGACCACTGGACTCAACTTCGGCCAAGGAGTTGGAAAGGGGGGTTCCTACAGGCAGTCGGCTCTGATACCAACTTGTGACGCCCCCGGCTCAATCGTGCACTAATCATACACGCAAATGCACATGATCAAGCCTAAGGACTCACGGGAAGATATCACAACACAACTCTAAAACATAAATAAAGTCATACAAGCTTTATATTACAAGCCTGGGGCCTCGAGGGCTCGAATACATAAGCTTGCGTACAAGCGTCAGCGGAAGCATCAGATATCTGAGTACAGATATGAAACAGAAACAGATAAGCCTCTAGAAAGGCGGGGCAAAACAAAAGCTACGATCTAAAGACGCAGGCCTCCTGCCTGGGACCCTCCGAACCTACTCCTGGTCGTCAGCCAACTCGTAGAAGTATCCACCCTCGAGGTAGTAGTAGCGATCGTCGGCGGGGGCAGCTGTCACAGGGGCTCCATCATCTGGTTGCATCAAATGGATATGGGGGAAAAAGAAAGCAAAGCAACCGTGAGTACTCATCCGAAGTACTCAGCAAACAAGGATCTACACTACATATGCAACATTATCAAAGGAAGGCTGTTTATGTGGACTGGGCTGCAGAAATGCCAGAATAGAGAGAAGGCCTAGTCCTATCGAAGACTAGCATCTTCAGCGGTCTTGCAGCATTAGAAGAGTGTAGATTAGTACAACATAAAGTAGTAGTATCATTAAGTCTCAACCTCACCCAGAGATCCTTTCTCGACTCCCTGCGAGAAAGCAATCCCAGAGCCATACAGTCATCAACCTCGGCCAGAGATCCTTTCTCGACTCCCTGCGAGAAATTAATCCCAGAGCCATAATATCCAAGTATCCAGTTCTAGTTGTATCGATCGGGATACAACTCCGAGTGTCCGTTACCGAGGATCCGGCTATGCATAGATTAGTTCTTCCCTGCAGGGGTGCACCAACTTACCCACCACGCTCGCTTAACTTCGGCCGGACACACTTTTCCGGGTCATGCCCGGCCTCGGCCAAACGACACACCGCAGCCCTACCTAAAGCTCAGCAGAGAGGTCCCCGTCGGTCTACATCCTAAGCACTCAGAGGTCTTGGGCCATCGCCCTGTGCACTCCGAGTCATTGTGTGCAGGGGGAGGCCAGGCACCAGGGGGCGCCGGTTCGTCCCGGCCGCAATGCTGAACTGGATGTCTGACAGAGCTTTCGGCTGATGCATACGATGCAGAGTGCCCATAACTTTTCCCACGTGATGGTTAGTGCTATCGGGCCAAAGGCCCACTCGAATCAAATATCCAAATCGTAGTGTGTTGGCAGTGCGGCAACAAGCAGAGACTCACGAAATATGTGACCCCGTCGCCCCGTCTTGAGGACTTGCGGCAAGGGCCAATAATGCCCGGCCATGCCTCGTATTCATCACTCGGGCACCATCCAGGCAACCCGTCTTCACATCACACGCGGGTACCCCTCAGGGTTGACCCGCCTTTCCAAGTAACAATAATACAGTCCAAGTATCCGTGTGTCCATAACATCAGGGGAATCCGAGGTATCACCCTCGTTGGATTTCTACTCGATGTATCCGTCAAGGTGAACTCGGAGGAATCACCCTCAATGGGTTCACACTTGAGGTGTTGTACGACGGCGTCGTTATCGGAAGTGGTGAAGGAGGAATCACCCTCGATGATCACGACCAATTACCTACCCTACAAGGTTAACATCAGGAGTGCTGATGAGGTATCACCCTCGGCACTCGATAGTAACCCAGTAGTGTCATACAACTAAGGGGGTGAGGTGTGGTGCCGGGGCCTGGTCTTCAATCCCATTGATCGAGTCTTCTGTTAATCCAGCGGGGCAACAAGGGACAAAGT
Source organism: Thinopyrum elongatum (assembly GCA_011799875.1). Taxonomy (NCBI): domain Eukaryota; kingdom Viridiplantae; phylum Streptophyta; class Magnoliopsida; order Poales; family Poaceae; genus Thinopyrum; species Thinopyrum elongatum. The sequence goes on from CM022300.1 coordinate 467,657,710, forward strand.
GGCGTTCTCTAGTCGGTCTCTACCCAGCCTATACTAAGCAGTTTAGCATAAGCAGGTAAGGTATCAATAGCAGGTTACAATAAACAGGCTATGCATCAGAATAGGTAAAGCAGTAGCAGCAGCAATTCTAATGCAAGCATGAGAAAATAGAATTGGGCAATATCCGGATGATCAAAAGGGGGGGGGCTTGCCTGGTTGCTCTGCGGCAAAGGCAAGGTCATCAACACTGTAGTCGTTTGGGGCAGCAGTGGCGTTGGTCTCGTAGTCTATCGGAGAGAAGAGGGGCAAGAAACAGTAAATACGGAGCAAACAAGAGCATGACATGACAATACGCAGAGCTAGGGGTGTTCTGACGCGGTGCTACACGATACCGGCGAAGGGGAAAAACATCCGGGAATGATTTCCTGAAGTCTGGCCATTTCGGACAGACGAACCGGAGGGGGACGGTTGCAGGTTTGCTATGCTAGGGATGTGTAGCGGATGAACGGACCGCGTATTCGGATTCGTCTTGTCGTTCTGAGCAATTTTCATGTACAAAGTTTTTCGATCCGAGCTACGGATTATTTTATACGATTTTCTAAAGTTTTAAACAATTTTTGGAATTATTTTAATTAACAGAATTATTGAAAATGAATTATGACGTCATCCTGGCGTCAGCGGTCAACGGGGCGCACGCGGGGCCCACTGGCAGTGACTAGGCGTTGCCCAGTCAGCATTTGACTGGGTCAACAGGACCCAAGGGACATGCGGGGGCCACCGGTCAGCGACCCAGAGGGAGGCCCCGAGGTGGTCATGTCGGCGCGGCCGGCGGTGGAGCTCCGGTGACGCGAATCATGGCGGAGGGGCTCGGGACCTCACCGGAAACACGCCACAATGGGCCGTTTCGAGCGCGGCCGTGCTCGTTCGGAAGCGAGAGGAGTGGCGAGTCCAGCTTTGGCCTTAGTTCGGGCTGGGGCGGCCTGCAACGATGGTGGTGGCGAGCACAGGCGACGGCGGTGCTCGGGTCTCGATCGAGAACGAGGCGGGGCGAACAAGAGGGCTAAACGCGGGCACGGGGCGTCGCCGCGGGCGCTCTGGAGCGCACCCAACACAGTCGCGGGCGCCCCGGCGTTAGCATGGAGCATGGGCGGCGGCCATTTGGGCGGCGGAGCTCGGTATCGCGGCGGGAGAGCAGTAGCTAGCTAGCAGGGCTACGTGAGCGCCTAGGGGAAGGAGGAGGGGCGCAGGTGCTCACCGAGCGGCGCACGGAGGCCTTCGGAAGCTTAGTAGCGCAGTACGGCGCCGGAGTTGAACGGCAACGGCGCATGGTGGCCAAAAGGGGATCGGTCGCTGGCGTCGATGTAGGCCTCCCCAGCTTCGCCTGAGAGCTCCAAGAGAAGAGGAAGAGGCTGGCGGAGCTTCCGAGCTCCTCAACTGGTCGCGGGATCGAAGGTGGCCGCGTCAAATGCGGCGAGCAGCGATGGTGACAGCGTTCGACAGAGAGAGGAGGAGAAGGAGGAGGGATGGAGAGGGGGAGAGACCAGAGGGTTCAGAGGGGAGCCAGGGGGCTCTTATCCACCCACGACGTGCGGCGAGGTGCGGTGTCGAGCGAGGAGGAGGGGGGCCGGGGCGCGGAGCGTGGTGCGGGCGACAGCGGCGCGCGGTGGTGAACAGAGGAGGGGACGAGGTGGGGAGTGGGCTGGGCCGGCATTGTAGACTAGAGCCCAGCCTCAGTGGGACTTTTCCTTTTCTTATTTTTGTTTTTCTGTTTTCTCTGTTTTTCTTTTTAGTTCCTGTTTTGCAAATTGTTTAGCCCCAAATCGACTTTTGTAAAATAGGTGAACTAGCCACATATTTATAGTCCAGTTTTATTCACTGTTAGAAATTGGTTTGGAGGCAAATGAATTTTATTTGGATTTTAATTAAATAAAATTGGATTAAATACTCCTGTTTTGTTGCTGTTAGAGTCACTTCATTAATTTAGTAAATGTTGATTATAATTTTAGAATTGTCTCTGGATTATTTGCAATATTATGAACATTTTAGTTTCTAAATTTGAACAACTTTTATTTTCACTTTTAGTTTGAATTTCCATTTGAATTTAAATTTGAAAAAAGATAGTTTCCAAATGATGTTTAAGCACTGTTGATCATGATGACATGGCATTATCAACAGGGGGATTACTGTGGCTAACCACTTGGGGTGTTACATGTTCTCTGCTAGATAAGAACATTGGAGTGATTCTTCATCGCACGTTGAGGGATGGTTATATGACCCAATTATATTAGCATTGTTGAGAGATTGCACTAGCGAAAGTACGGACCCTAGGCCTTATTTTCAAGCATTGCAATACCATTTATGCTCCGTTTTATCAATTGCTACCTTGCTGTTTTTTATTGTTCCTATTACAAAAATCAATATCTACTATCATTACTATGCTTGTATCACCATCTCTTCGCCGAACTAGTGCGCCTATACAAATTACCATTGTATTTGGTGTGTTGGGGACACAAGAGACTTTTTGTTATTTGGTTCCAGAGTTGTTTGAGAGAGATCTTCTTCATCCTACGCCTCCCATGGATTGATAAACCTTAGGTCATCCACTTGAAGGAAAAGTGCTAGTGTCCTACAAAACTCTACGCTTGGAGGCCCAACACGAGTCTACAAGAACAAGTTGTGTAGTAGACATCAAGCTCTTTTCTGGCGCTGTTGCCGGGGAGGTGAGTGCTTGAAGGTATATCTTTAGATCTTGCAATTGAATCTGTTTGTTTCTTGTTTATCACTAGTTTGGTTCATAAAATAAAACTACAAAAAAATGGAATTGAGGTGGCCTCATATTATTCATCTTTATCATGTCTTTCGTGAAAATGATGGAAAGGAAAATTGTGCTCAATTGATAGAAGAAGAATTCAATAAATTGTTTGGCATAAATGATGAGCATGGTTGCAATGTTGTTGGTATGAATTCTTTGACTATTCATGATGCTAATGATATGCAAAGACAGAAGCTTGGGTATGCTATGTTTGATGAAGATGATATTTTTAGTCCCCCAAGTTTTGATCAGAAAACTTATTATGACAAAAGCATGCCTCCTATTTATTATGATTATATTGATGAAAGTGGGTTTGGAAGAGTGTCAACTCTAGGTAATGACGATCCCACTATTTTGGTGGGTGTTGAATCTTATTATAATAATTATGAAAGTGGATTTGGAGAGGTCATGACTTTATTTAATGATGAATCCACTATTTTGGAAGAGGTTTCAATTGATTATGACAACAAAGTTCCTATCTATGATGATTATGGTGATGACATGTATGCTATAAAGAGTAATAATAACCATGAAACTTGTCATCATGATTTTAATGTTCAATTTGATTATGTCCATCAAGTATCTCATGGTAGTTATTTTGTTGACTTTGCTCCCACTACTATTCATGAGAATAAATTTCCTTATGTGGAGAGTAGTAAAAAATTTATGCATGTGGATCATGAAAAGAATGCTTTATGTGATAGTTATATTGTTGAATTCATTCATGATGCTACTAAAAATTATTATGAGAGAGGGACATATGCCTTTACATATCTCAATAATATCATGTTTCCTCTCTATGTGTTGAAAATCTTGAAGTTTTGCTTCTTTTGCCTTCCTATGCTAGTTGATTCTTGCTCCCATAAATTGTTTGCTCACAAAACCCCTATGCAACTAGGGTTTAAGCTTCTGTCACTCTAGCACCCCATCATCTAATAACTACTCCACAATGCATTCCCTTAGGCCCAAATATGGTGAAGTGCCATGTAGTCGACATTCACATGACACCACTAAGGGAATCACAACATACATATCATCAAAATATCAAACACATATCAAGTTCACATGATTACTTGCAACATGACTTCTCCCATGACCTCAAGAACAAAAGTAACTACTCACAAATGATATTCATGCTCAAGAACAGAGGGGTATTAAATAGCATAATGGATCTGAACATATAATCTTCCACCAAATAAACCATATAGTAATCAACTACAAGATGTAATCAACACTACTAGTAACCCACAGGTACCAACCTAAGGTTCCGGTACAAAGATTGAACACAAGAGATGAACTAGGGTTTGAGAAGAGATGGTGTTGTTGAAGATGTTGTTGGAGATTGGCCTCCCAACGATGAGAGGGTTGTGGGTGATGACGATGGCTTCGATTTCCCCCTCCGAGAGGGAAGTTCCCCTGGCGGAATCGCTCCGCCAGAGGGCAAAAGTGCTCCTGCCCAAGTTTCGCCTTGAGACGGCGGTGCTCCGTCCCGAAAGTCCTCTCCTTATTTTTCTAGGTCAAATGACTTATATACCAGCAGATGGGCACCGAAGGTGGGCTGGCCTGACCACAACCCACCAGGGCGCGCCTGGGGGGCCTGGCGCACCCTGGTGTCTTGTGGTCACCAGGTGTCCCCCCTCCAGTAGTTATTTGCTCCAGTATTTTTTGTATATTCCAAAATAATTCTCCGTGAAGGTTCATCTTATTTGGAGATGTGCAAAATAGGTATCTCTGACGTAGCTTTTTCAGGTCCAGAATTCTAGCTGCCGGCATTCTCCCTCTTTGTGTAAACCTTGCATATTATGAGAGAAAAGGTATTAGAATTACTCCATAAAGCATTATTATGCATAAAAACATTATAAATAGCATTAGGAAATCATGATGCAAAATGGACGTATCAACTCCCCCAAGCTTAGACCTCGCTTGTCCTCAAGCGAAAACCGATATCGAAAAACATGCCCACATGCTTGGAGAGAGAGAGAGAGAGGTGTCGATAAAAACAAAATACGGACATAGTAGCATCATGCTTATTATCGTAACAGCAACAAACTTTATCATGAAACCTTTATCATATAACTTTTATCATATTAATTCTCATGAACAAGTAACAATTCATCACAACATCGAAGTAAAAAGCATAAACTCTATTGAAAACCAACAAACTATGTTCTCAGTCAACTTTGCAACTACAATTCATCATATTTTTAGGAAGGGTCTCGTATCGGAGCCTTTTGGCAAGTCCACATACTCAACCATCATTTAATATTCTATGATTGCTAACACTCATAGCATACCCATGAGCAAAAAGTTTTAACCGGACACATAGAAAGATAGGGGCTTATAGTTTCGCCTCCCAACGTATTCACCTCAAGGGTGATGTCAACAATAATAACTCATGCTCACTCATATCCAACTGGATATATGTGCCTAGATCTTTCCCCACCACATGATGCTTGCAAAAAGAGGAAATAAAAAGGAATAGGGAATAATACTTTGACTCTTGCATAAATGTAAATACATAAAAGTAAAAGATAGGCCCTTCGCAGAGGGAAGCAGAGGTTGTCATTGTTAGGACCGAGAGTATATCGACCAAAGGGGGGTGAATGGGAGATTCAAAATTTTCTTTCGAAAGTACTGAAACTTATCCCAATCAGAGCAGCGGAATAGAATAGTGAAGGAAATGAACTAAATCAATCTTCTTCGTCAGAAGCATATTCCTCGACGAAGGATGTAATAACAGAACGAGCATGGGAAATGACAGGTTTAACTACTATGAGAGTAATGCAGCATGCAAACAAATGCAGAAGAACAAGACACAACATGGAGCGCACAGAAGATAATATTAAGGAATGATTTCACAAGAGAGCCGAGGAATATGATAGTGACTAGTGAATACAAGCGATGAGAATGAAACAGGAAGAACACAGATATACGAAGAAGACAAGAGAATGAAATGATCAGATTAACTATCAGCACAGAGCACGAATAAAAACTACTGAAGGAATTGTAGTGAAATAGAATGAACTAGTGGTGCTCGATGGCAACAATCAGATTTGGTAGACCAGTTCACCCTTCTGCCAAAGGGCTACGTCTGGTTGGAGGGGCTATGACTTAACATGGAAGATAAACTCTCTTCACCCTACTCTCCTTCAACACAGAGCTGATCAGACTCAGGTTGATTTCACTCATGGTAGATCCTTGTCGGTGATCTCCAAACCTTCGGTCGACCTTCACGAACCACAATCACTCTTGGTTGCTAAAGATCAGGCTCGGTGAAGACAACAACTCTTCAACACTTGAACCAAAACCTATCCGTCTAGAGAGTGCGTAGCTCTCAAGAGTAATAGGTACAAGAACTCTCACTCAGAACTACTATGATGCTAAACCACTGTCTAAGTTTGGGCTCTTGATTTTTCTCTCGGTGGATCTTAAACTCAAATCACTCGGAGAGGGGTTGCTCAAATCAATCTTCTCAGAAATCTCAAGCGGACAGCCAACGGACAATGTTGGAGCGGGGTGGCTATTTATAGCCACAGCCTTCCCTGATGGGAAATGACCAAATTAGACATCGGGATCAGCCAATGACCGAACGACACGAGTCCAACGGTCGGATTTGAGCACAACGATAACATTGCTTGCAAAGCAAGTAATGCTAATTCCTCGGTCTGAGACAAATCTTTCGCAGCAAAGAAGATCACGGACTCTTGCTGACAAGTATTTGCTCGGAGCACAAAGAGATTTCTCTCGCATCTTTCATAGGTTTTGGCTAAGCATCACAGCGGATCTAAGCATCGAGAACCTATACCCCTCTTAATAGTATGGAGGTCCTATGACTCAAAAGAATGAAAGAAGAACAAGGAAATGAATGCTATGTCTTCACTTTGTCTCCGACTTCCATCGCTGCAGTCAATTTCTTCGGACGATGGTACCGAATCAAAAGCTTTGCTTCAGTAGTAAATTTTCGAGGGGTCGTTTTCTTCACATCAATCCTCTCGACTATATGACTTCAACAAATATAGCCCGTTCTTCTCTGCAACACAGATATACTTCAGTGAAGTTCCTCAAACTCAGCACCGGAGACAACATTCTCTTCGGTTATGTATGGACTTTCTCTCTCTGTATGCACTAGCAAACAAATCAGTCCATACTTGTTTCTGTCAACAATCTCCAAAACACAAGGTAGGCAGATATTGCACCAACAATGTCCCCCTTTTTGGACGATTGTTGACAAAACAGATTACATCGAAGGATAGATAAAGAATGGAATGAAATGCGAAGAATAATGAAATACGAGAGATAATTACAAAGATAAATTATTCTCCCCCTTAAGATATGCTTCAGAGCATGAAGAACTGGAGGGAAACGATATTTTTCTTCGTATAAGTGACATTGATCCAAGATTTAATACTTGACTTCTTTCAATGCACTCGACGGTGTCTGAGGTGATTCCTGTCACAAAAACTTCGAAGAGAATTAGATTTAAGATAAGCTTTGAAAGATTTGTGATGAAGGATATAGCATGAAGGTTTTCTCATAACACAATTTTAATCCACACAAGATGTAGTTTTCCTGCATGTTATGTATTTGATATAATCAGAGCAAGAAAAAATAAGAGAAAATAGCTCGGAATGGATATGCTTCAAATGTGTTTTCCCTTCAATGCGAAATCGCGAGGGAAAAACACTTTGTCAGTGAATCATATGGCCTTTACAACATAATGGATAAAAGTTTAGACTTACAATCTCTTCCTACAAGGTTTTGGCTAAGCATCACAGTGGATCTAAGCATCAAGAACCTATACCCATCTTAATAGTACGGAGGTCCTATGACTCAAAAGAATGAAAGAAGAACAACGAAATGAATACTATGTTTTCACTTTGTCTTCGACTTCCATCACTGCAGTCAATTTCTTTGGACGACAGTACCGAATCAAAAGCTTTGCTTCAGCAGTAAATTTTCAAGGGGTCGTTTTCTTCACATCAATCCTCTCGACTATATGACTTCAACAAATATAGCCCATTCTTCTCTGCAACATAGATATACTTCGGTGAAGTTCCTCGTACTCAACATCGGAGACAACATTCTCTTCGGTTATGTATGGACTTTCTCTCTCTGTATGCACTAGCAAATAAATCAGTCCATACTTGTTTCTGTCAACAATCTCCAAAACACAAGGTAGGCAGATATTGCACTAATAGTCATGCACTTTTTTGGTTTGTATGCCAAATCCCTTAATGCAAAAGAACGTCATGTTATATTGCCCCTTATGATAGCAACCTTTATTATGCAGTCCGTCGCTTTTATTACTTTGCCATCACAAGTTCGTACAACGCTCAATTTTCTCTTACACTAAATGATCAAACACATTTAGAAGCAATTTTTATTGCCTTATTGCACCGATGAAAACTTACTTGATGGATCTTACTCAATCCATAGGTAGGTATGGTGGACTCTCAAAACATGAATTCGGGTTTAGGGTTTTTGGATGCACACGTAGTATCTCTACTTAGTGCGGAATTTTGGCTAGCAAAGATATTGAGCAAGCACCACATGTTGAAGGATCTATGACAATATAACTTCTATGTGAATATGAACAAATATAAATCATTACGCTGTCTTCCTGGTCCAACGTCAATAATTTTGACATATAATATTTAATGGGGGCTCACAATCATAAAAGATGTCCAAGATAGTGTATTTGCATGTGAATCTTCTCTTCCCTTATTAATTATTTCATGAGTTGCATCATTGACCAATGTTATGTTTGTCAATCTTCAATAAATTTTATCACTTATAATTTCCCTTATGTGATGTCATTACTTACCATAAGATTAGCATATGATCTTTTTCATTTATTTCCTTTTATTTGATTGCAACATGAAAGTAAAGAAGCAAAAACTCAAACTAAACTTTATTATATAACTCTCACTCAATTACATAGATAGATAGATCATGAAAACTAATACTCGAACATAGATCATGCTAAACTTTTTTTCAACTAATTCATGATATAACTAAAGATCGAACTAAAATAGGTAAAGGCAGTAAAAGTGATGGTGATACACGCCAAGGGGAGTGCCCATACCCATGTACTCAAATCTCCTTTGGTGGGGAAGATGACGATGGTGGTGGTGATGTAGCAGTAGTGTCACACTTCAGGCTCAGAAGGTACTCCAATCTACGAATGATGCTCTGGAGGGCGATGATTTGCTCTTGCAACAGAATATTTTCACGAGTGAGATATTTGTTTTGAACACGAACCGTTTCAAAGGCTCTAAAGGCTTCAATTTCAGTAGGGGTGAGATGATTGTAGTATGGCCGAAGGATATCTTCTTCCTCCTCCACTGGCATGGCCTGCCCTCCTGCTTGAGACTGATCTCCCGTAGCTTCCTTGCCTTTGTCCACCTTGATGGCTTCCTTTGGTCCTTCTCTTTTTAGTTCTATCTTCATCAACCAAGCATCTTCTTCTAAGTTGCAGGAGGAGGGAAAAGACATGATGCCTGGCCTGATAGATCTGACAGAAAATAGCAAGAAACAAGAACAAAAGATTTCTTCATGATGCAGTGGTCAATATGTTCGGGGGGGGTGGGTATGTAAAGACTTTTTATCTTGAGAAACAAGCAAACGGGAGGAAAACGGAGTCGGGAAGGTTCCCAAGGTGGGCACAACCCACCTGGGCGCGCCAGGGAGGGCAGGCGCGCCCTGGTGTATCATGCCCTCCTCGGTTGCCTTCCTGGTTATTTCTAATTTTCCTAATTTTTATAATATTCCAAAACTGACAGAAAATATTTTTGCGGATTTTTCGAAGTCCGTTTACTTACCATATCACGTACCTCCTCTTTTTTAGGATTCTGGAGTGTTCCGGAAGGTTTCTTTTATGTGTTCCTCCGGTGTCATGGCTTGGATAATATTGTTTTCAGCATTAATAGGCGTGCCTAAGATATAGTGTTTAATTCTTTGCTCATTGACCACCTTTGGGTTAGTATCTTCGGCATTATTAATCTTGATAGCTCCAGAGCGATAAACCTCTTCGATAATATATGGTCCTTCCCGTTTGGAAAGAAGTTTTCCTGCAAGGAATCTAAAACGAGAGTTGTAAAAAAGAACATATTCTCCAACTTTGAATTCCCGCTTTTGGATTCTTTTGTCATGCCATCTTTTAAGTTTTTTCTTTGAACAGTTTCGCATTTTCATAAGCCCGGGTTCTCCATTCATCTAGTGAGCTAATATCAAATAACCTCTTTTCACCGGCAAGTTTGAAATCATAGTTGAGTTCTTTAATTGCACAATATGCTTTATGTTCTGACTCAAGAGGCAAATGACAAGCTTTTCCATAAACCATTTTATATGGAGACATACCCATAGGATTTTTATAAGTTGTTCTGTAAGCCCAAAGTGCATCATCTAATTTCTTAGACCAATTCTTTCGGGACCTATTGACAGTTTTTTGTAATATTAATTTTATTTCTCTATTGCTAAGTTCTACTTGACCACTAGATTGAGGATGATAGGGTGATGCAATTCTATGGTTAACATCATATTTAGCAAGCATTTTATGGAAAGCACCATGAATAAAGTGTGAACCACCATCTGTCATTAAATATCTAGGGACTCCAAACCTTGGGAAAATAACTTCTTTAAGCATTTTAATGGAAGTGTTGTGATCAGCACTACTAGTTGGAATAGCTTCTACCCACTTAGTAACATAATCAACAGCAACCAAAATATGTGTATACACATTAGAGGAAGGAAAAAGGTCCCATATAATCAAAACCCCAAACATCAAATGGTTCAACAGCAAGTGAATAATTCATAGGCATTTCCTGACGCTTACCGATATTACCAAATCTTTGACATTCATCACAAGACAAGACAAACTTACGGTCATCCTTGAAAAGAGTAGGCCAATAAAAACTAGATTGCAATACCTTGTGAGCAGTTCTATCTCGATTTTTTTTCAAAAGTATGACAAATTTTATAGCAAATTTGAAAACTAGCGGGCTGAAACAAAAAAAAAATAGAAATAGCACCCTGTCGGCCTCCCGTGGGCCGAGGGGGGCTGGTCGGCCGGCTATGGGCCGAGTGGGGACTGGTCGGCCTCGTGGCAGCCGAGGGGAGGCCTGTCGACCTAGTGGCGGCCAAGAGGGGCCTGTCGGCCTCCAGGAGGCCGAAGAGCTCCTGGATAAGGCTGACAGCTCCTTTCTTCTTCCTCCCTTCGCTGCTTCTCCTCTCTCTCTCTCTCTCGTTCCTCTCTCTGTATTCTCCACCCCTGCGCCGATCTCTTCCCTCGTCCACCCATTTTCATATCCAACCCGCAGAAACAATAGATCATAGCATTCTCCACCGGCGTACAATAATTTTTTTTCTATGGGGTAGTTTTTTGTGCGTGAGGAGGAGCCATGGTGGGGTGGAGGAGGTGTGGCTGGTGAGGAGGTGGTGGGGTGGAGGCAGTGGTGGTGAGGAGGAGGAGGTGGTGGTGAGGAGGAGTTCCGGTGGTGCAAGAAGTCCGCAAGGTGACCGGTGCCGCTGAGTTGAAGAGAGGAGGAAGAAGAAGGGGACACACGCGTCGAAGGTATAACTATGTCGTCATAATTTTTTCTCTAAGTTGTAAAATGGTTATTTAGTGTTAATTTGTCTGTGGTGTCATTTTAGTGGATAGTTATTGTAGAGGGTAATAAATTTGTTCATTGCGATTAATGAGAAGGTGGCAATGTCTGACAGGTGAAAATGTCTGAATCGGTAAATTTGACTGTTTACTACGACGCTGGTAATGTTCGATATAATGAGTTAGGGGTTGATCTTAGCGAGTTTAAAAATGGCGTCATGACACTTTTAGACCCAGACAGACTGGACATTAGACAGTTGAAGCACTGGTTGACTACTAGTTTTGGGTTGGACCCTGAAGTATGTTCCGTCAGTATTCATGCATTGTGGACCAAATCCTGTAAAAATGTCAAGTGGGAGTTGATGCCGATAGATAGGAGCCAGCATTGGTTGACACTGTTAACTCGTTGCCGAGACGGAAGAATCCACCCATATGCCCTAGTGCAACCTGTGGCGAAGGAGGAGAATACCGTACAACTCCACATGGGGTATGAACCCGACCACGGTAGTCAAGTGGCTAATGAGATTTATTTATCCAGGTCACAGCCACCGGATGTGGATGCTAGCCAAGCCGAGAAAGAGTCAGACTACGTGCCACACAATGTTTGTGGTCATGATACTGGGCAGAGTATCCAGTCGATAATATTAGCTGGTTCTGGTGTTGCTGATGGGGATGAGGAGGGCGATGAAATGCAGAGGGTGATGGAGGAAGAGGAAGAGGATGGATTTGTGGAGGATCTGGATTCTGAAAATTCCGAGGATGAAGTGGAGGTACCGATTCCTTCTGCATGGGACCAGGACATATCCACCGGTCTTACTATCAACGATGGCCATGAGACTCCATGGCAATATAATCTGAACCAAGTCCAGATAGGGGCTATGTTTGATACAAAGAAAAAATTGAAGTATGCGGTGATAAAGTGGGCTATGTCTACGCAGAGGGTTTTCCGGACACACATATCAAGTCCAACAAACTTTACCGTGAAGTGTGATGAAACAGGTTATCCTGCGAAGGTGCACGGGCATGTGCCGAAGTATAACATCCACTGGGTTGTCACCAATGTGGTCCCACATAATTGTGTGAGGAAAAACCTGTTGGTTCATCATCCAAACCTGACTTTAACTCTCATTGCACAACTCATGTATACTGAGATAGTGGAGAAGAAAGATATGGAAGCAAAACACATCCAGACAGCAGTGAAGGTTAGATGGAATTATGAGATTCCTTATGTGAAGGCTTGGAGGGCTAAGCAGAAGGCTATGGAGGAAAGGTTTGGGACGTTCTTTGACTCATATGATAATGTTGTCTGTCTCCTTGACATACTGAAGGAGAGGAATCCCGACACTTATGTTAACATACAATACACGAGGTTGGAGAGTATACCAGATTTCAAGGTGTTGAAACGAGTATTCTTCTCTTTCGCTATGTGCATCGAAGCTTTCTCGCATTGTCCTCCTGTGATGTTTGTTGATGGTACATTCCTGACTGGTCAGTACAAAGGGCAAATCCTAACTGCTATTGGTGTGGACGGGAACAATCAAATCATCCCACTTGCCATGGCATTTGTGGAGGGTGAGAACTTTCCGAGCTGGGTATGGTTCTTCCGGCAAGTTAAAATTGCGATCGTGAAGGACTGACCAAACGTGTGTGTCATTCATGACAGACATGCTGGTATATTGAAGGCCGTGAAGACACTAAGGAATCCAACAGCTGACGAACAAACACCTTGGAAGGACTTGCAGAGCCGGTGGTGCATGCGCCATCTTGGGGCTAATTTTTTCTCATAGTTCAAGAATAAACGGTTGATGAACTTGTTCAAAAAATTATGCAAGCAGAACCAGCATTGCAAATACGAATTTATTTGGTCCAAACTAGATGAGTTTACTAAGAAGCAGGTCCGTGCGAGGAAGAAAATGGAACAAGATCAGCAGAAATTAGCAGCACTCATCGCGGAGCTGGATGAGCCAGTAGGTCTTTGTGACTTGCCAGCAATTGACCCTCCTAATACTCAGAGAAAGAAGGGCATGGCAATAAAGAATTTTTCTGAGTGGATAGAGAAAGAGCGTCCAGTGAATCGGTCTTTGCTGCATGACACCCATGGAGCTAGGTATGGCCACATGACAACCAATCTTGCAGAGGTGTATAACTTTGTACTCAGAGGGAATAGAGCATTGCCACTCACAGCTATTGTGGAGGCTGTCTTCCATGGCACTTTGAGATATTTCAGAGAAAGGCACGAGTTAGCAAAGAAGCATATTGCAGATAAACAGAACACACCTTATTGTAGCCGTGTCATGGAGTACATGGCAAAGAAGATAGAGAAAGCAAAGAAGCACACTGTCAGACTCATAGGTAATCAGGAAAGGAGGTATGAGGTTCAGCTTCCTACTGATGGTTTTGGTTCTGCAAATGAGGTGAAGACGCACGAGGTAAAAATTGGAACGGAATTTTATCCAACTTGTGAGTGTACATGCAACAAACCGAAGTTGTTGCACCTGCCTTGCTCACATGTGTTGGCTGCCTGTGGCCAGATTGAGTTGGACGCTATCTCCTTCGTATCCCCATACTATTTAAAAGATGCAGTACTCAATGTCTGGATAGGTGAGATGACAGGGTTTAGAGTCGTCGGCAATTTCAACAAGGTAAACGATGGGGAGAGAGTATACATCCCGGATCCAGAACTTCGGCGAACAAGCAGGGGCAGACGTAAGGTAAAATGCATCCGAAACGATATGGACCAATCTGAAACTGGTGGAGCAACCAGACAATGTTTGCTATGCGCGGCTTATGGGCATAGGATGAAATATTGTCCCGACCTGAACAAAGACGGTGCTTCCACATCGATGAGTGCTTCCACATCAATGACTGCGACAACAGTAGCAAGACGTGGTGGTCGTGGCAGTCGAGGCCGAAGGGGCGGACGAGGAAGAAATAACTGACAAGCTATATAATGTGTTGGACTATGTTTTAATTTGTAATATGTCTGGACTATATTTTAATTTGCAATATGTCGGACTATGTTTTAATTTGCAATATGTCGAACTATGTTTTATTTTGTAATATGTCTGGACTATGTTTTATTTTGTAATATGTCTGGACTATGTTTTAATTTGTAATATGTCTGGACTATGTTTTAATTTGCACCCGAGATTTGTTGTTCGAATTGCAGATATGGCTTCGTATACGTTGCTTAATCATAATATTGATAGAGGGCACCGGGCCGCACTTATGGAAGCGGGCAAGAACTTAGACGTGTTGGTCACTCGCACCCCAAAGTCTAACTGGATGATACACCATTCATGGGTTAATAGGTATGTATCGGTATAATAACTTACTATGTTTGACATCATTTTGATAGCCGCTAACTGTATGCTACATTCTCTTTATTTTGTAGGTTAAGTTGGGTTGGACTTTTACCCTTGGCACGGCTGGTTCAGGGTACATTGGATGAGTGGGTTGAACATCCGCAATTGGATGAGGTAGGTGAACCAATGCAGTTACGCAAGAGGCAAGTGAAAAGTTTCTCTTACGACAAGTCACTCATTACCTGCTTAGTAGATAGATGGAGACCAGAGACACATACGTTTCACTTTCCCTGGGGAGAGATGGCACCTACTTTATAGGATGTGTCTTACTTGTTGGGATTACCTCTGGCCGGTGTTGCCATAGGTCCTTTAGAGGCAGAATCTGGTTGGCTAGCATCGATGCAGGGCCGTTTTTTGGCTGCGGTGCCAACTGCTAAGGTCCTAGACAACGATACTCACGGGCCTCGTTTTAAGTGGTTGACCCAGTTTCAGGTAACCTTCATGGCCAGTTTAAAAACTGATGTTTTCATTGTTGTCCTCATTGCATAGTTCAAACAATCGTTTGGTTTCTATGTAGATTGTCTCCTTAGGATATCCCGATGTTCAGTTGTCAGAGGCACAGATTGACCGATCCCTAGAGGCATATATTTTGTGGTTGTTCGGCAAGACGATGTTTACGGAGAACCACGTGACCACTGTAGATGCACGACTCATCGGTATTGCACGAGAGATAGCTGACGCACGTTGCCCTGGGGACATTCTGCAGAGGAGTTTTGGTTCTGCTGTGTTAGTGGCTACGTACAGAGGCCTGTGCAAAGCTTGCTCGTTGAAGGCTAGAAAATCAGGTATTGTTGGATGTCCACTATTGTTGCAGCTCTGGTCATACGAGAGATTCCCTATTGGTCGACCCTATGTCTACGTTGATAGACCTTTTGGTTTGGAGGACATGGCTGGGACTTACGTGCCTGCTATCGGCGACTTGCCTACTATGGGATCTGTTTGGACACGGAGAGAGGTATTTTCATATTAAGTAACAATATGAATTACTAATGCTTATTTCTTGCCATTCAATAGTATTACTAATGCTTATTTCTTGTCATGCACAGAGATAGTTCGCGCATAGCCAGGTGAGGGGCTGCTACCCCTCCTTGACAGTGCAGTTTGATAGTTTGCACGAGGATCAAGTTATCTGGGAGCCATACTCCCATCAGGCTATATTATCCAGGTGTCCAGTTGGGATTTCTGGATTGTGCACTAGAGATCGGCACTATTGGTTGACCAAGGCCAAGTTGGTGTTCGACGTGACGGTTGAGGAGATGGCTCTTCATAGGGTGATGAGACAGTTCGGTCTATGCCAAGAGCCTGACATTCCAGTTATTCCACACTTACCAGATCAAATGCGCAAGTAAGTAATACTATTTTAGTTCTCAGGTCTCCATTCAGAATATCACTAATCATGTAACGCGCATGTCAATCTCAGGTACAGTCGCGCAGGAGGAAACAAGTCCCATGATTCTTGGCTTCGCGATATTAGCCCTTACGTGGACGAATGGACTACTGCGCCGACAAATATCTGGGATGAGGTTCGGCCCTTTGACTGGGACAAGTTCGGGTTGTATCTGCAGAGTTACCGGCATAGCACCAGGATGTACTTGGTTCCATCAGCAGCTCCTGATCAGATCAAAGCCCCTCTCACCAGCGATATGTACCCAACTGCCTCTGTTATGGGAACCAGACACCACGCGGTACGTGCTATGGTTCTCACATGTTAAGTTTTTTCTTAACCTAAACATATACAATTGGTTGACTATTCGTGTTGTCTGCCATACAACAATGATCTAATTGGTTGACTCTCCGTGTACAGGGTGACTTGATAAGCGAGGCGCTAGAGGAGGTTTTCGCTTTAATCCAACGCTTTGAGAGGGGAGATAATATCCCACCGCGAGAGAACGTCTCATGGTTGAGGCGTCTTGATGAGAAGCTACGGGGGATTTACACAGCTGTTACATGTAGACGATCTTCGGATGTTGCTATTCCTCGTCCAGCACATCGTCCGCCACGCCACTCTCTGCAGCGTTCAGAACCTCGACCCTCTGTGTAGCGTTCAGAACCACGACCCTCTGTGCAGCATTCACAACTAGGGAGCTCTTCCTGGCAGCAGACACCTCCTTCACAACCAGGGAGCTCTTTCTTCCAGCAGCCACCTCCTTCAGAACCAGGGGGCTCTTCCTGGCATCATCAGATGGACCTAGGTAACACTACTTTGTACATTCTTTTAAAAATTGTATGTTCGCAAATCAATTTTACATGTTTTACTTTACCGCAGTCGGCAGCCAGTCGCAGCCGTTCATGCATTCAGTCCAGTCACCGATGCTTAGTGGTGCTGGTTCGTTCTTAGCCGGCGACGACGACGATGATGACCGAGCTGCAAACACCTATGAGTTCTTGCAGACAGTTCTTCACACTCCACCACCACCATTGACGCAGGAGACACAGACAGACGAGGTTATCTATGGTCATGGTAATCGTCAGCATCATCCACCGGCTGATCGCTTATCGCCTTCCGGTCCTCGTCCGAGGAAGACCCAGATTCGTCGTCGTCCCCCCCAGTGATATCGTTATCTATGTATGAGTCGTTATCTATATTAGTTTCAGACTATTCGCATGTGTTACTATCGCACTTGCTTCTATCTGATCAGGAGACATATATTGTTTTATGTATGCGAGAGACATATTAATATTAATCCGCATTGTTATTCGAGTTACATTTCCAAAGAGACTGCAACCGATAATTAAGATACAAGTACATCTCACATAAACGGTAGGGCTAAACTTAAAAAATACAGCTTACATACTACATGAAGGCATCATCGTCATCCTCCGTCGATGCAGCACTCTTGCCCTTCGATGATGCGGTACTCTTGCCCTTCGACGATGCGGTACTCTTGCCCTTCGACGATGCGGCACTCTTGCCCTTCAACGATGCGGTACTCTTGCCCTTCGACGATGCGGTACTCTTGCCCTTCAACGATGCGGTACTCTTGGCCTTGGTGCTCGGCATGAAGATATCGTCTTCGTCTTCACTGTCGGCAGTCCATAAATATGTATGCTCTGCTGCAGTCCTTATAAAATTTTCACTCTTCGTCTGCACTACCTTCTTCCACCTTCCATGCAACCTAAGAAGTTCTTTACATACCTCCTCATAGGTCCTTTCAGGCCACCCAGACCTACGTAATGCGTGAGCCAACTCATTCTGTATGGTGTCACTACCGATGAGTTTGTCCCATGGAACTATCCTATTGTCCATCCTGAAATTGGTGGCTAGCCTAAGAAGACATTTGCTCATCTCAGGGTGAAAACTACGATCAAAAGGATAATCAGACATCTCAACTACACTAAAATGGACTGCTTATCCAACTCCGTGTGAAGGGGGTTTTATAGGTAGAGAGTAGAAAATGGCGGGAAAGAACGACTGCGGTATGGAGGGAAAGGTGGCGGGAACATATGGCGGGAAACGGTTGGCGGGAAGGGTTGGAGGGAAACGGGTGGCGGGAAGGGGTTGGTGGGAAACGGGTTGCGGGAAAGGGATGGCGGGAAAGGGATGCCGGGAAAATATGGCGGGAACATATGGAGGGAAAGAGTTGGTGTGAAAGCATGGGGGGAAATAGTTGCGCGAAAGCATAAATAATATTTTTACAATATTTATAAGACGGGCAATCGTTGTACATCATTAATAAGTCAAATTTCACAAAAAAAACATTTCGGCTTACCAGAGGCCGACAACCACTAGTCAGCTTCGTGGAGGCCGATAGGCCCCCCATCGGCCCACTCCAGGCCGACAGGCCACTGGTCGGCCTACTGGAGGCCGACAGGCCCCCCTCGGCCCACAGCAGGCCGACAGGCCCCCCATCGGCCCACCCCAGGCTGATAGGGTGCTATTTCTAATATTTTTGCATTCTACCCAATAGTTTTCAAAAAGGCTATAAATTTAGTCATAGTTTTGAAAAAAAAATTGCATGATGTCCTCCATAGGCTTCGGAGTGACATTTCCGTAAGATTTGTTCCTGTTCATGCTCAAGTACACAACATCTAATAATACCATCTACTCCTTTATAAAGATTTGGTCATCCCAAAAGTAATGTATTAAATCATAGAAGAATTTTTTTCTTTTGTTGGTATGTGAAACTAGGTGGTACATATTTAGCAACAATGTAATTAGCATAGTCAGCATACAAATGAGTATTATGAGAACCATTTATTGCATCTAGTTGTTGATCAGGAAAACTATCATCAATAGGTAGTGGGTCATCAAGAATATATTCTAACCTAGACAAGTTATCTGCTATGGGGTTCTCAGCTCCTTTCCTATCAGTGATATGTAAATCAAATTCTTGTAGCAAGAGAACCCACCTAATGAGTCTAGGTTTAGCATCTTTCTTTTCCATAAGATATTTCATAGCAGCATGATCAATGTGAACAATTACTTTGGAATCAACTATGTAATATCTGAATTTATCACTAGCAAACACAACTGCTAAAAATTCTTTTTCAGTAGTAGCATAATTTCTTCGGGCACTGTCTAGAGTTTTGCTAACATAATGGATAACATTTAATTTCTTATCAACTCTTTTTCCTAGAACAGCACCAATAGCATAATCACTAGCATCACACATAATTTCAAAAGGCAAGTTCCAATCAGGTGGTTGAACAATAGGTGCATAAGTTAAGGCTTTCTTAAGTGTTTCAAAGGCTTCCACTCAATCATCATAAAAAACAAATGGAACATCCTTTTGTAAAAGATTAGTAAGAGGCCTAGAAATTTTAGAGAAGTCTTTAACAAACCTCCTATAGAAACTAGCATGACCAAGGAAACTACGAATACCCTTAATATCTTTAGGATATGGCATTTTCTCAATTGCATCAACTTTAGCTTTATCCACCTCAATACCTCATTCGGAAATTTTATGCCCCAAGACAATACCTTCATTAACCATAAAGCGACACTTCTCCCAATTCAAGACAATATTAGTTTGCTCACATCTCTGCAAAACTCGATCAAGGTTAATTAAGCAATCATCAAAAGAAGTTCCATAAACGGAAAAATCATCCATGAAAACCTCAACAATCTTTTCAGAAAAATCAGAGAATATAGCAGTCATACATCATTGAAAGGTAGCAGGTGCATTGCATAAACCAAAAGGCATACGTCTATAAGCATAAGTTCGAAAAGGGCAAGTAAATGTGGTTTTCTCTTGATCAGGTTGTGAAACAGGTATTTGAGAGAAACCAGAATAAACATCAAGAAAGCAAAAGTGTGTGTGCTTAGATAATCTTTCCAACATTTTATCAATAAAAGGCAAAGGGTAATGATCTTTTCTAGTAGCTTTATTTAATTTTCTAAAATCAATTACCATTCTATAGCCAGTAACAATTCTTTGTGGGATAAGTTCATTTTTATCATTAGGAACAACAGTAATACCTCCATTCTTAGGGACACAATGAACAGGACTTACCCATCTACTATCAGCTATGGGATAGATTATACCTGCTTCCAGAAGTTTTAGAATTTTAGTTCTCACCACTTCTTTCATCTTAGGATTCAATTGTCGTTGGTGATCAACAACGGGTTTAGCATCAGGTTCCATATTAATCTTGTGCTGACATAGAGTGGGACTAATGCCCTTAAGATCATCAAGAGTATATCCAATAGCAACATGGTGCTTCTTCAGAATTTTTAATAATCTTTCTTCTTCATATTCTGAAAGGTTAGCTCTAATAATAACAGGATATATCTTTTTATCATCAAGATAAGCATATTTCAAAGTGTCAGGGAATTGCTTTAATTCAAACACAGGATCACCTTTAGGTGGAGGAGGACCTCCAAGAGTTTCAATAAGCAAATTGTGCTTTAGGAGAGGTTGTTGTTCAAAGAAAATTTTATCTATTTCATTTCTTTCACGTAAGTGCATATCATTTTCATGGTCGAGCAAATATTGTTCTAAACGATCGGTAGGAGGCATGGCAATAGAAGCAAGACCAATTATTTCATCCTTACTAGGTAGTTCTTTCTTATGAGGTTGTCTACTAAACTTAGAGAAATTAAACTCATGAGACTCATCACCAAAGCTACCACTGACAATTTGTTTATGGCAATCTATGGTAGCATTGACAGTGTTCAAGAAAGGTCTACCAAAGATAATGGGACAAAAGTCATCTTGTGGGGAACCAAGAACTAGAAAATCAGTAGGATATTTTATTTTCCCACACAAGACTTCAACATCTCTAACAATCCCAAATGGTGTGATGGTATCTCTATTAGCAAGTTTAATAGTAACATCAATGTCCTCTATTTCAGCGGGTGCTATATCATTCATAATTTCTTGGTATAAGGTAAAAGGAGTAGCACTCACACTAGCACCTAAGTCACATAAACCATGATAAAAGTGATCTCCTATTTTAACTGAAACAACATGCATGCCAACAACAGGTCTATGTTTATCTTTTTCATCGGGTTTGGCAATTCTAGCAGCTTCATCACACAAGCAAATAACATGCCCATCAATATTTTCTACCAAGAGATCCTTAACCATAGCAACACTAGGTTCTACTTTAATTTGTTCAGAGGGTTTAGGTGCTTTAGTATTACTTTTGCGAACCACAACTGATACCTTAGCATGTTCCTTTATCCTAACAGGGAAAGGTGGTTTTTCAATATAAGCAGTAGGCACAACTAGATCAACATTGTAAATGATAGTTTCATCTTTAGCTATGACCGGTTCTTTAATTTCTTATTTAATAGGGGGGTGATATTTAAACCACTTCTCCTTAGGGAGATCAACATGAGTAGCAAAAGATTCACAGAAAGAGGCTACTATCTCAGAGTCAAGTCCATATTTAGTGCTAAACTTGTGAAAAGCAACGGTATTCATAAAAGATTTAACATAATCAAACTCAAGCTTAATACCTGACTCTTTACCTTCGTAGAGTTCCCAATCTTCAGAGTTGCATTTAATTCTTTCCAAAATATCCCACTTGAATTCAATAGTCTTCTTCATAAAAGAACCAGTACAAGAAGTATCGAGCATGGATTGATCATCATGAGAAAGCTGAGCATAAAAATTCTGAATGATAATTTCTCTCGAGAGCTCCTGATTGGGGCATGAATATAACATTGACTTAAGCCTCCCCCAAGCTAGAGCGATACTTTATCCTTCATGAGGCCAAAAATATATATATATAATTCCTATCATGATGAATAGATGCATAGGATAATTTTTTTGGTGAAATTCCAATTTCAATCGATTCCAGTTCCAAGATCCAATATTATCGCATAGCCTATACCATGTCAGTGCTTTTCCCTTCAAAGATAAAGGGAAAACCTCTTTCTTAGCTTCATCTCCGGATAAACCTGCAAGCTTAAATAATCCACATATATCAAATGCATATCAGGATGTTCAGTTCCGTCTCCTGCATAAGGATTAGCTAGCGTTGTTCTATCATACCCAAAGGAATTTCATAACCAATATTTTCAGTAGGTGCAGTAGGTTGAGGGGCAACTAATTGTGCTTTCGGTTGAGGTGTAGATACCCCGAACAAACCCCTCAAAGGATGGTTCTCCATAGTAACAAGTGACAATAGATTTCAGCACATAATATAAATTTTTCCTTACCAATTTCCACTTACCAAGAGCGCTTCACTCCCCGACAATGGCGCCAGAAAAGAGTCTTGATGACCCACAAGTATAGGGGATCAATCGTAGTCCTTTCGATAAGTAAGAGTGTCGAACCCAACGAGGAGCAAAAGGAAATGACAAGTGGTTTTCAGCAAGGTAATTTCTGCAAGCACTGAAATTGTCGGTAATGAGTAGTTTGATAGCAAGATAATTTGTAACGAGCAAGTAACGGTAATGGTAAATAAAGTGTAGAAAGGTGCCCAATCCTTTTGTGGCAAACGACAGGCCAAAATGGTCTCTTATAATAAGCAAAGTGTTCTTGAGGGCACACGGGAATTTCATTTAGTCACTTTCATCATGTTGGTTTGATTTGCGTTTGCTACTTTGAAGATTTGATATGTGGGTGGACCAGTGCATGGGTGTTGTTCTTACTTGAAAAAACCTCCCACTTATGATTAACACCCTCGCAAGCATCCGCAACTACGAGAAAAGTATTAAGATAAAATCTAACCATAGCATTGAACATTTGGATCCAAATCGGTCCCTTACGAAGTAGCGCATAAACTAGGGTTTAAGCTTCTGTCACTCTAGCAACCCATCATCTAATAACTACTCCACAATGCATTCCCTTAGGCCCAAAGATGGTGAAGTGCCATGTAGTCGATGTTCACATGACACCACTAAGGGAATCACAACATACATATCATCAAAATATCAAACACATATCAAGTTCACATGATTACTTGCAACATGACTTCTCCCATGACCTCAAGAACAAAAGTAACTACTCACAAATGATATTCATTCTTAAGATCAGAGGAGTATTAAATAGCATAATGGATCTAAACATATAATCTTTCACCAAATAAACCATATAGTAATCAACTACAAGATGTAATCAACACTACTAGTCACCCACAGGTACCAATATGAGGTTTTGGTACAAAGATTGAACTCAAGAGATGAACTAGGGTTTGAGAGGAGATGGTGCTGCTGAAGATGTTGATGGAGATTAGCCTCCTAAAGATTGGAGGGTTTTTGGTGATGATGATGGCTTCGATTTCCCCCTTTGGGAGGGAAGTTCCCCCGGTGGAATCGCTCTGCCGGAGGGCAAAAGTGCTCCTGCCCAAGTTCCGCCTCGAGACAGCGGCGCTCCATCCTAAAAGTCCTCTCCTTATTTTTTCTAGGTCAAAATGACTTATATACCAGAAGATGGGCTGGGCTGATCACAACCCACCAGGGCGCGCCTGGGGGGCCTGGCGCGCCCTGGTGTCTTGTGGTCACCAGGTGGCCCCCCTCCGGTAGTTATTTGCTTCAGTATTTTTTATATATTCCAAAATAATTCTCCGTGAAGTTTCAGCTTATTTGGAGATGTGCAAAATAGGTATATCTGATGTAGCTTTTTCAGGTCCAAAATTCTAGCTGCCTGCATTCTCCCTCTTTGTGTAAACCTTGCATATTATGAGAGAAAAGGTATTAGAATTACTCCATAAAGCATTATTATGCATAGAAACATTATAAATAGCAGTAGGATATCATGATGCAAAATAGACGTATCATGGATTGCGAAGGAATTGTTGGCCTAGGAGATGTTTCCTTCTGAGGCTGAGCTTCAGCGTGATCATGAGACATTTCTGTCGGAGCAGTAGGAGCATTTTTCTTTGCAGTTTTCTTTCGCTTATTTTGAGTCTGCCGAGCAGTTTGATCAATGTGTCCTTTGACAAGATCATTATAGCCAGTAGCTTGTGCTTGATGCTCATTGCAGATCTTGCAAACAATATCATCCAGATCTGAGTGAAAACCCAATCTTCTGCTGCAGAGGATATTCAAAGCCCGATTGATATCCATGTAAGATTCTTCAAGTTGTTTAATGACAAACTTGGAAGATGTAGTTTTCATTCGACTATCAAGGTCATTGAGTTCGGCAGTGAGGAAGTTGATTTCAACAGAATCTTCTCTCGTTTCTCGAACAAAATCAGATGATTGTGAAATAATTTCAGACGGAATTGGCAAAGATGCCACTTCACCATCAAATGGATTTTCAATGAACTTGTCAAGCTGCTCCATGATGAATACATGATTGTAATAATGTGGAGCATCAGATTGGACACCAGTCTATGCAACCGAGCAATTTGCATTGGAACTTGCTCGGATGGATGCATAGAAGTCAATGGTTGTGTCAAAGTGGGAGCAAACTTGGCAGCCTTTTCCTTCGGTGCAGCATCTCGAGGAGCAGTTTGCTCGATGGTTGGTGCCTTGATTTTCTTCACCTTTGGCTTAGGAATTGGTTTGCTTGGCTTGGCAGTGTAGACAGGAGCATCAACTACCAAATCTTGCATGTTTATTGCTTCAGGATGAGGAGTTGTATCCACAAAATCCTTCATGGTAACAGTCGTAGGTGGAGTCTTTCTTTTCAAAATGATCTTCTTCGGAGGTGCTATTGGAACTGCACAAGCCTGAAGATCAGGTAGCACTATAGAAGTTGTGATGTTCACTTGTTCACTGAGAGTAGCATCAACTTCCTCTCTGGTTGGTGGTGGATCATATTTATCGGAAGAATTACTTTTGGCATTTCTTTCGGTTGGTTCAGCCGGCTTCTTCTTCGGTGCACTCTTCTTCTTCAATGCAGTAGTGCTGGGATCATGTTTGTGCTTAGAACGTCCTTCTGATTTTCCTTCGGCCTTTTTCTTCTCAACTTCATCTTTGAGAAGGCGATGATTTTCTTCTTCATGAGCCCTTTCTTTTTCTGCCTTCTTGGCTCTCTTTCAGCATTCTTCTGGCGTTTAGCAAGTTCATCAGTATAGGATTCGGGAGTGCAAAGGGAGGATTTATCAGCATTTGGTGGTGTGGCGGTCTCTCCTGGGGATCACTTTCACGAATGAGACCAATTTCATGGCAGTCACCCCAAGGAGGATGAAAGGCAAAGTTCTTCGCAAACCGAGGATGAATCATTTCATAGTTGAACCACTTGCGCACCCAATGTCGTCGAATCCTTTGCAGACGCTTGTCTCTTTCTCATTTTGATTCTCCTGGAATAGTGTTATAATTATCATGAGAGATATATTCAGCTGAATTTGCATATGGTTGTCTGCCACCCTTCTTTTTCTTCGGAGCATCTTCTTCTTGCTCGTCAGCACTTTGCTCTTTTCTCTTTCTCTTGCCATCTGCTAGGCCTACTGTTGGGCCCTTTGCATTCAGTGCTTTTGACTCATCTGATGTACCCAAAAGAATATCCTCTTCATCAGCCATGCTCATTGGTCGAGCAGAATCTTTAACAGACTGCATACACCTGTGAAAAAGAATAGATTTGAGGGAAAATGGGGACAAGGTTACAAATGCTCACAGTGAAGATTTTTTGAATAAAAATATTTTGATGAAGGATTAGATGCAGACTTTGAGAAATTTTTTGAATGAAAGAAATGTATAGGATGAACTAGTGTGTCCGAAGAATATACTATTCAGCGTGCTAATGCATTCCATTCGTACGAGACATAACACAAACCCTACATCTGAAATTTTTCAGAGGCGAGGGACAACAACAAACCACATCCGCATAAGATACCTAAGCAGTAAAGATCTAAGATATGTGGTAAAAGTGGAAAATTTTAACCGCGGACGAACTCGAATGAGAAGGACAGAAGATCGAGTTCACGCTACATATACCCTAGCTTGGTGATGTGCAACAGCTACGATGGCGCGGGGAAGGAGATGTCCCGCGGCGGCGAGGAAGGACTCCGGTGACCGCTTTCCAAGAGTGAAGTGGTGAAGGGGTCATCGGCATCGAGATCAAGGTGGAGTACTATGGCGAGGGTTTTGGAGGAGACGGTGGCGAGGAGGAAGAGAAATGGATGAGTGAGTGGTGGTGCTGCGGTATTTATATGCGAGGGAAAATAACCGCGGCGAGTGAATCCAATTGAACGGACACAATCCAGAGACTATTGCAATTCAATGGAAAGGATGGAGTGGCAGTTGATGGATTACACATGGCAACCATCATAAAAGATCGTGGTCTTGACTTGGGCAGGAAACCCCAAATTTTGGACAGCTTTCGCCAAAACAGATTAAAGTTCGGACCTAATGTTTATCGTGGTCAAAGAAACCAGATAAAGTTTCTTTACCAGATGAAATTGAGCATTCATAACAGAACATCATAGACTGGATGAGATAGAACAGAGGGAAAACAGGGTCCTAGGCATTTCACTCAGACAACGAAACACAACCACCAAAATAAAAGCTAGGAGAGAAATGCACTTGGACAAACAAAAATCAGTCGGTCGAACAGAAACTCAACGAAAGAAAATTGTGGTGGCATGACCCACCGTATAAGAACTGTATGACCCCAAGCATCGCACAATTATCGTGGCACCCAGTTAGTCTAGTTCTTCATTAATCTATTCACTCTCAGAAAGAAAATTTCACTTTGTCAAAATTTTCAAGCTCTTCGAGTGTTGTGCACCCATTCCTTCTAAGATGTGGAAGTGTTGGCATGGGTGCCGAGTCCAGCTTACTGCATGTTTGCGAAGTCCAGGATATTTAACTCACACCATAACACACAGAATCTTTTCTCATCGAGAGGCTTGGTGAAAATATCAGTGAGATTGTCTTCGGTCTTGACGTGATTGATGACAATATCCTCTCGAGCAACATGATCGCTAATAAAATGATGCCTGATGGCAATGTGCTTGGTGCGAGAATGCTGCACTGGATTATGTGCAATTTTGATAGCACTCTCATTGTCACAGTATAAAGGAATCTTCTTGACCTTGATGCCATAATCCTTCAGAGTCTGCTTCATCCACAATAACTGAGTGCAACAAGCGCCAGCAGCAATATATTCGGCCTCTACCGTAGAGAGAGATACACAATTCTGCTTTCTTGATGACCAACTGACCAGTGATCTACCAAGGAAATGACATGTCCCTGAAGTAGATTTCCTATCAACCAAGTCACCTGTGTAATCCGAGTCTGAATATCCAATGAGATCAAACTGTGCTACCTTAGGATACCATAAACCTAAGGTGGGGGTGTGAGCCAAATATCTTAGAATATGCTTGACCGCTTGGTGATGCGATTCTTTCAGTGAAGCTTGATAGCGGGCACACATGCAAACACTCAACATAATATCAGGTCTGGAAGCACATAGGTAAAGAAGAGAACCAATCATCGAACGATAAGCCTTCTAATCATAATCCTTACCGTACACATCTGCGTCCAGCTTACCATTCGTGGGCATAGGAGTTTTATAGCCCTTCATTTTGGAATCTTGCACTTTGAACTTCTTCAGACACTCTCTCAGATATTTCTCCTGAGATATGAAAATTCCATTTGCCTGTTGATGTATTTGAAGTTCG
Source organism: Thinopyrum elongatum (assembly GCA_011799875.1). Classification (NCBI taxonomy): domain Eukaryota; kingdom Viridiplantae; phylum Streptophyta; class Magnoliopsida; order Poales; family Poaceae; genus Thinopyrum; species Thinopyrum elongatum. The sequence goes on from CM022300.1 coordinate 467,685,434, forward strand.
AGAAAGAACATAAGTTCACCCATTTGTCGTGGTATAACATGGCCACATATGGGGCCATCGGCCCCTTGTGGTTCGGCAGGGGGGAAGAGCACATTGCACAAAGAGCGGAGAGCGTAGAGCAGCACGGCAGCGATGACACAAGCAGTTTTTACCCAGGTTCGGGCCACCGCGAGGCGTAAAACCCTACTCCTACTTTGGTGGATTGATGAAAGAACCGTGGTGGAGACGCAGCGCTCTAGCCCGGCAAGGTTGCCTTGGGACGAGAGCAGCTTCGCACGTATGAGTGTCTGGGGGTTCAAATCCTTTTTAAGGTAGCCACGGCCCTCCTTTTATAAGTCAAGGGGTTACCACAATGGCAAAACGGTCATTATCCAGTGATTAGATAGCCACAGTGCTATCATACCTAACTCTGGCAGTTAGGACAAAGTGCATTAAATGCACCGCTTAACATCACGTCGCAGATGCGGCCCGGCAAGCCTTGCCATGCCGTCTTGGTCATCTCCTGCCTGCCTGTGCGACACACGTCCGGACGGGTGTCACACAGGGGGAATCTTCTCTCCAAACAGCTGCCATGCGCTAAATGGCAGCCACTTAACCACTTGGGGGCTCGACACCGCACTGATAGATGACTTGCGTCACAGTGAGGTGGAGCGGTGGCGCTTTGGTGGGGCAGTCCACCCTCGGCGTCCCCGGCAAGCCTGCCGGGGGAGTCTTGAGACTTGTCTTTTGGGTGACCTCGACCCTGCCAGGCTCGCCTGCCCAGCAAGGGATGTTTTTCCTTAGTGGTATCTTGCTCATTTGGTTGGTCTTGGTCTTCTTGATCCGCCCTTTGATTTCTCGAAGAGCTATCTCTTCTGCTTGGCCTCGTCCTGGAGACTTGGCGCTGTCGTGGTGGAGGCCTGCCGTCCGTGCACAAGTCAGGGGAAACACACACCCCTGTTTGTGTATCCCGACAGAAGCCCCCGGGCCTTAGCCATACGTGTCGCTGGGCACGTTGGGTTAGGCCCCAAACAGTGCATGGACACGTGCCGACGGAACGCTGCGCGTGCAGCGGTTCATCATGATGACCAACTGACCAACGTCCACTCCGCGTAATTACCACAGGTTGTGGGATCATGGGACTGTAGCAGTTAATGTAAAACGGTAACTTTCTGAGGGAAAGTTGCGAAGAGTCGCCCTTTTCTCCATGCTTGTTCCCCATAAAGAGGAAAAATGTGAAGGGGCGCGGCTCATTCACACCTGTTTCTCCAGCCATCATCTTCTTCCTCTAGCCCCCAGTCGCTCCGCGCCCATTCTCGCTCTCATTTGCCTCATCTGAACCCCCATTTCCTCATTGCCCATAAGGATGGGAAGGAAGACTGCCATCGACAAGGGGAAGCGGGCGGCCGCCACTGTCGGTGCAACAAACCCTAGGTCTGTTACCCGGACTATGCATAGGCACGGGGACGAGATTGAAGCACCAACCCAAGTTAGAATACAAGGGACTAAGAGGTTCAAAGGACTAACATACAGATCAGAGGGACCAAGATCAAGCCAAAGAAGCAAGGCACCATCAGGAGAAGGGCCTCCTTTGCCGGGCAGGCGAGCTCGGCAAGGGGTGAGGCCACCCCCGAAGACGACGTCCAAGACGTCCCGGCAGGGCCTGCCGGGGCACGCGGAGGCGAAACCACCTCACTAAGTACTCCACCACGACCCACGTCGTCAATCAGTGCGGTGTCGAACCGCAGAGTGACTAAGTGGCAGCCATTCACCACATGGCAGCCTCTTCCTAAAGAAACACCTGCAGATGACACTCGTCCTGTGGCGTGTCAAGCGAACATGCGTGGAGCTGGCGAGATAGCCCGGCAAGCCTTGCCGGGCAACCAACAATGTGACGATGAGCGGTGCATTTAATGCACCCTGTCAGCCCACAGAGTTAGGTATGATAGCACTGTTTGCTATCTTATCAGTGCCTAAGACTGTTTTGCCATTGTGGTGACCCCTTACTCTATAAAAGGAGGCCCATGGTGACCGTAGAGAGGGTTAGAAGGTTGGGTAACTCAGACCCCCATACGCGCGTAGCCACTGCCGCCCTGAGGCAATCCTTTCCGGGCAAGTGTACTACGCTCCACCACCACCTTTCCACCATCAATCCACCAAAGCAGGAGTAGGGTTTTACACCTCACGGCGGCCCGAACCTGGGTAAAAATGCCTGTGTGATCTCTGCCGTGCTGCCACACGCTCATCTGCTCTTTGTGCAACGCGACGCCCCCTGCCGAACTAGCAAGGGGCCTCCTGGTCCCATAGGTGGCCGCGGTTTCCTGTGACATCTTTGGCACACCAGGTAGGGGGACCGCTTGCGCAAACCTGAAGGCGTGTGTAGCGCGTCACCTTCATCACCATCACCATCATCGACGACGCCATTGACCATGGCGCCCAAGAAGAAACCCAGTTCTTCGGCTCGTCCTTCTACCTCGAAGGCTCTGCCGCCCGCGGCCTCTAACGCTGTGGGGGGTGCGGAGACACGCGAGGATGCGGACGCTGCTGGGGATGTGGTCGGGGCAGGCGGCGCCGTCACCACTTCCCCCGCAGCCGACGCAGGAGCAGGAGACATCAGAGGAGAGCGGCATCAGCAACATCCCGACGGGCACAGCCACAGCAACGGCGCTCGGGCCGGGGCGAATCGCCGCCCTCCGACCGCTCCCACCACGGGTGCGGTCGCAGCGCGTGCACCTCCCCCGGGATGGGTCGACCAAGCTGCTATGCCTGACGGAGCCACTGGCCCTCGAGCGCCTTTGCCGTACCACCCTGCCATCCAGGTGGTCGCCCCGCAGCAGCGGGGGCGCAGAGCTGCCGCCACTGACACCGTCAGGAGCCAAGCGACGGTGCGATCGACTTCATCATCACCCATGCCAAGTACAGCCTCGGAGGCCATGGCGCGGGTTCAGCTGCTGCTGAGGTTTCTGCCAGTGGCCGAGCAAATGGACGAATGACGTGCCACCATCCAAAGTCTGCTCGGTTTCGCCAAAGCTGGGGGCTCACCGCGAGCTGGCCCGCCACGGCCGCCCCAAGCGACATCGACTGCTCATGCCGCCGATCGTACAGAAGGGGCCGTCCCCATGGTGCAGTCCCCACCATGGCAGCCAGCGCGAGCGCAACATAATCAAGACCCCGACGACGTCTCGATTGCCTCTTCTAACCCTCGAGCGTGTCCAGGCCAACGACGAGCCCCGGAGGATAGGCGGAGAGGAGACACGCGCGCCGTTGTCGAGCAACGCCGTGACGGCCTCCACTGGACTGATGGGTGCGACGGCCCCGGCGTCGACGAGCCCGTTCTCGGTATTGGCGGGTGCCTACCTTTCGAGGTTGGCTGCCCTGCCTTTACCTGTGAGCTGTGGCAAGTCCGTTGGCCGTTCGTTCGCACGTTCAAGCCAGAGATACCTGAGAAGTACGATGGGAGGCTGAACCCGGCAGAGTTCCTGAGCATCTACACCATCGCTGTTCAGGCTACCGGGGGAAGAGATGAGAAGGTGTTCGCCAACTACTTTCCTTTGGCCCTCAAGTCCAATGTGAGGTCTTGGCTGATGCACCTGCCGGAGAACTCCATTTTGTCATGGGCAGACCTGTGCCATGAGTTCATTGGTGCCTTCACCGGTGGCCACCAAGAGCCGGGCCGACCCAGCGACTTGCAGCTTCTCCAACAAAAGGAAGGAGAGACCCTCCGTAAGTATTTACAGAGATTTAGCAAAGTTCATAGAAATATCCCAAATATCCATTCGGCAGCCGTGATAGCCGCCTTCCAGTCCTATGTGCGCAACCGCCGGATTCGTTCCAAGATGAACATACGGTTGCCCAAGACTGTGAAGGAGCTCTACACGTTGGTGGATAAGTGTGCTCGGATGGAGGAGGGAAGAAAGTTGCCCGGAGAGGAAGATTGCACCAATATTGATTCAGAGGATGAGGATGAATCAACCAGTCAGAAGAAGAGCAAGAAGCGCAGTAAGAAGCGAAGGGATAAGGCAGTGATGACGGTTGAAGGATCGGGTACGCCTAGTACCGGCAAGAAGGCCAAAGCTGAGGCCCCCGGCAAGGAAGCTGCCGTGTGCGCTGATTGCCGGGAAGCCGCTGCTGCCAAGAAAGCCGGGAAAGGTGATGGGCCGTATTGCAAGATTCATCGGACCAAGGGCCACGACCTTCAAGAGTGTTATCAGGTTGAGCAGCTTGTCAAAAGACAGAAAGCAGAGTATGAGAAGTGTGACACGGAAAAGGGTCAGAATGTTGCTGGCGGCAAGGGCCGAGGTGGTGAAGTAAATCGCCCCGGCAAACCCTTTCGGAACCAAGGAAAACCCGCCAGAGGTCGAGAGAAGGAAGCCTGTGGTGATGAGAGTGATGGAGGGGATGAAGAGGAAACTAGTGAGCAAGAGTTTCAGAAGGCCACCGACGCCCTGTGCACTGACGGGGTTGCATCTCTGCATGCCTCTCACCGCCAACTCAAGCGGTGGGCGCGAGAAGTCAATGCCATGGAGCCAGCGCCCGAGGCCCGGAAGCCGCTCAAGTGGTCCCGTACGCCCATCATCTTTGACGAGGAGGATCATCCTAGCCGTACCACTGTGGTAGGGTGTTTGCCATTGTTGGTCTCCCCAACAATCCGCAACCTCAAGGTCACGAAGATGTTGGTGGATAACAGGGCCGGGTTGAATCTGGTTTCCCCAGCAGTTATCAGCAAGCTTCAGATAGCAGAGGAAGAGCTGGAGGTTACCGGCACGTTTCAAGGAGTTGATCCCGACAGGAGCCGTCCTAAGGGAAAGATCACGTTGCCAGTAATGTTTGGGGGAGAACTGAACTACTGGACTGAGAGGATTGTGTTTGATGTAGTTGATCTCCCCCTGCCATACAATGGGATTCTTGGACGCCCGGCCCTGGCTAAGTTCATGGCAGCATCTCACTATGCCTACAACACCTTGAAGATGCGTGGGCCACTGGGAGTCATCACCATCCCATCGGATGAGAAGGATGCAATCATTTGTATGGACAAGATGTACCGGGATGCGGTTGCAGCAGAGGCAGCGGTAGCAGCAGCTCCCGTTAAGGAAAGCAAAGGAAAGAAGAGGGATTGCAGGGACTCCGGCAAAGAGTCCGGGAAGCGTGCCCCCACCGAGTGCACGACACCCGTTGACGACGTGCCGGAGTGTTCCAATGGCAAGAGATCCAAGGTCGATGCACCCCAAGTGAAGAAGGTCCCGGCAGGGCTGGCTAGTGTTGATGGTACTTTCACTATCAGCGCCACCCTCAATGACAAATAGGAAACCGCGCTCGTTGCCTTCCTGCGGGCGAATATTGATGTGTTTGCCTGGCAACCATCTGATATCCCCAGTGTTCCCAGGGAGGTAATCGAGCACCACCTTGTTGTCTGCCCACATGCCCGACCTGTCAAGCAGAAAGTCCGGAAGCAGGCCTTGGAGAGGCAGCAATTCATTATAGAAGAGATCAAGAGACTAGAGGTAGCTGGATAGGTCAGAGGAGTAGTGCATCCCACGTGGTTGGCAAACCCAATGGTAGTCCGGAAGGCTAACGGGAAGTGGAGGCTTTGCATAGATTTCACAGATCTCAACAAGGCTTGCCTGAAGGACACGTTTCCCTTGCCGCGTATTGATCAGATTGTGGATTCCACTTCAGGTTGTGATTTGCTCTCCTTTTTGGATGCGTATTCTGGGTATCACCAGATCTTCATGTCCAAGGAAGATGAAGAGAAGACGTCGTTCATCACTCCATGTGGTATGTACTATTTTGTTCGCATGCCATTCGGATTAAAGAGTGTCGGGTCCACTTTTGCAATGGCAGTCTAGATTGGTTTTGAGCCATAGTTGCACTGAAATATAGAAGACTATATGGATGATATTATCGTCAAGACCAAGGATAGGGCCACCCTTATTCAGGATTTGGAGGAGACGTTTGCTAATCTGCGCAAAATCAATTTGAAGCTCAACCCGAAGAAGTGTGTATTTGGTGTTCCCTCCAGCAAGTTGCTTGGATTCTTTGTATCCCATCATGGGATTGAAGCCAATCCCGACAAGATCAAGGCTATCGAGTAGATCCAAGCACCAAGGACAGTTAAGGATGTGAGGCGTCTGACAGGATGCGTTGCCGCACTAAGCAGATTCATCTCCAAGTCTGCCGAGCACGCCCGGCCGTTCTTCAAAATTTTGAAGAAGGCAGGACCCATGAAGTGGACCCTGGAAGCAGATGCAGCTTTGAAAGAGTTGAAGGCCTACTTGTCCTCCGTGCCAACCTTGGTCGCTCCCAAACCCCAGGAGCCATTGCTACTGTACTTAGCGGCAACCAACCAAGTAGTCAATGAAGCTTTGGTAGCGCAGCGAGAAGTGGATGAGGCAGAGAGTGAGCAGAGACCGGCAGAGTCAGAAAAGGATCAGGAATGCAATGAGCACGGCAATGAGAGCACCCCAAGGACGCGGCAAGGAAGAAAGTGGTGCAGTGCCCAGTGTACTTCATCAGATCCTTATTACAGGGGGCTAGATCGAGGTACTCTGGCGTGCAAAAGTTGATTTTTGGTCTCATCATGTCCTCAAGGAAACTGCGCCACTACTTCCAAGCCCATGAGATCACGGTTGTCACTCGTTTCCTGTTGCAACGGATACTTCGAAACCCTGAGGCTACCGGCAGAATAGTGGAGTGGGCTTTGGAGTTATCCAGTTTTGGCTTGAAGTTTGAAAGCACGTCAACTATTCGGAGCAGGGCATTGGCAGAGTTTATTGCAGAATGGACGCCAACCCCTGATGAGGAAGTGACGGAGACAGCTATCCCCGGCAATGAATCGCCCCAAGAATGGATTATGTATTTTGATGGTGCTTTTTCCCTACAAGGTGCAGGAGCTGGCGTGCTTCTTGTTACCCCCTCCGGGGAGCACTTGAGGTACATTTTCCAAATGCATTTTGCCCGGGAAGAAGCAACCAACAATATAGTAGAATATGAAGGGCTCCTTGCCGGGCTCAGGATTGCAGCTGAATTGGGAATTAAGAAGCTGATCATTCGAGGAGATTCACAGCTTGTGGTGAGACAAGTTAACAAGGATTACCAAAGTCCATTGATGGAGGCATACTTCGAGGAAGTGAGGAGATTGGAGGAGCACTTTGACAGATTGCAAACAGAGCACGTACCCCGTGCGGAAAATAGCATAGCTGATTATCTGTCAAAGTGTGCTGCGTAGAAGCTCCCTGTGGAACCAGGGACTTTTGTTCTCCATCTCACTCAGCCCTCCGTATCCCCAGCAACAATGGCCCAGAAAAGGAGAAAGTTGGACTCCGGTAAGCCTCTCCCGATAGAGCCGTTCGCTCCTCGCAGAGACCCTGCCGAAAACAACTCCTCGCAGTCTGCCGGACCACCCCCTCCAGCCAGGTCCATGGACCCCGCGAACAAGGCATGTGCTCCCGCAGCAGAGGAGGTGCCGCTATTCCTCGTTGCCGAGCCCCAGGCTCCAACTTGGGCAAGGCACATTGTCCACTTCCTCCAAACCGGAGAGCTTCCCGGCAACCAAGACGAAGCTGAAAAAGTAGCCCGGAGGGCCAGTATGTATCAGTTTGTTGATGACACTCTGTACAGAAGGAGGCCCAACGGTGTGAAATTAAAGTGTGTCTGCTGGGAAGAAGGAAAGGAACTGCTGGCTGAGATACACAAAGGCATGTGCGGCTCCCACATTGGATAAGGGGCACTAGTTGGGAAAGCATTCCGGCAAGGATTCTATTGGCCCACAACCCTCCAAGATGCGGTCGAGCTAGTCACCAAGTGTGAAGCCTGCCAGTTCCATTCCAAGAAAACCCACTTGCCTACCCAAGCTCTTCAAACAATCCCTCTATCATGGCCATTTTCGGTCTAGGGGATTGATATCCTCGGCTCCTTCCCCCGAGCAATCGGGGGCTTTGAATTCTTGTTCGTTGCTATCGACAAGTTTACAAAGTGGCCGGAAGTGACTGCCGTGAGAAAGGTGACTGCTCAGTCAGCTATCAAGTTCTTGAAAGAATTGGTTTGTCATTTTGGAGTTCTGGCAAGGATCATTACCGACAACGGCACCCAGTTCACGAGCCGCGCCTTCATGCAATATGTTCATGCCCTCAGATGCAAAATCTCATTTGCCTCTGTGGCACACCCCCGGAGGAATGGGCAAGCTGAGAGGGCGAACGCTGAAGTGCTGCGCGGACTCAAGACGAGAACCTTTGATACGCTGCAGAAGCACGGCAAGCGGTGGATCAAGGAGCTGCCGGTAGTTCTTTGGTCCCTCATAACGACACCAAACCGAGCTACCGGGTAGACTCCCTTCTCCCTGGTCTTCGGGGCAGAAGCAGTTATCCCCACGGAACTCATTTACGGGTCGCCTTGAGTGCTTGCCTACGATGAAGTAGCGCAAGATCAGCACCGGCGTGACGACGCTGTGCTACTCGAGGAGAGTCGTCTCCGGGCTGCTACGTGTGCCGCACGCTATCAGCAAGCCCTGCGTCGCTATCATAGCCGCAGGGTTCACGCCCGATGTTTTGAGGAAGGTGACCTTGTCCTTAGGCGCGTTCAATTTGCCAAGGGTACAAACAAGTTGTCACCAAAGTGGGAAGGCCCTTACCGGGTAGTATGAGTCACCAGACCTGGCACAGTCCATCTGGAGACCGGAGATGGCATTCAGTTGCAAAACTCATGGAATATTGAGCATCTCCACAAGTTCTACCTGTAAGGCGCGGCTGTCGGGCCCTGCCCGGCAGCCACCCTTTTGTACAGGCCTTGCCTCAGCTGCATGTAACCCCTTGTACAAAGCCAGGGCGATGACCCTGTGCAAGGGAAAATAAATAAGCGCTGTGGGGGGGCCCCGACCTTGAATGCATGCATGCATGAGCATTCCAAGATCACTGCATAAGCATTTCATGAGCATTCGCATATGCATATAGATAGGATCGCATCCTGCATTCATTCTCATCTGCATGAAGCTGTAGGTTCCTGCCATGAACTTGGCTTTGACAAGGAGTTGAGAAGATTACCCAGCACTGCGATCCCCGGCAAGCTAAACAGATAAGTTCTACCTCCTATCCATTAGTGTTCTGTAAGTTATAACTTGTGCATAAGAAAACCCCACCACTCTTTTGAGACTTAGGTGCTCCCATCCCTGACTCGAACGTTGCTTTAGACGGGATGGTCGTAGTGGCCTTTGGTAAAAAGAAGTTGGCGGGGGGCTGGCCCCTTTGCCTGTTGCCCGGTAGATACAGCTCTCCGGCAGACAGAAAAGGTGCCGGCAGGATAGCCTGCCGGGGGAAACTCGTTTATTTACACTAAAGAGGCATCTCGCCTCTGCATGGACATACACATGCACGGGTTCCTGGCAAGGTTCATCTTTTTCATTAATATGCTGATACAAGTGCAAGCATTACAGAACGCAAACATGGACTCGAGAGATTACATTATTTGAATTAAAATTTGGCAAGTGCCTACAAGTTTAAGATTGAAAAAAGATAAGTGCCCCGTAATCCCCTCTTTTCGTTTTCCCTCCATCAGGCACTATGGCGGAAGGAGGAAAAGACGAGAAAAGGGCACCCAAGCAGGAGCCCAACCCGGTCCCGTCGTGACCCACCTATCGCGGCCTGACAAGACCGGGAGTCGCAAGGCTGCGAAGAAGGAGTACGGGGGACAGGGCGGCGCCCTCTGGTCACCACCTCCAGAGCCAGCGAGAAGCCCCGGCTTGAGCGCCGGTGGAGTCATCCACCAAAGCTCAGCCGGAAGACTGCTGGAGGGGAGGCGAAGGCGCCAAGAGAACATCCCTCCCCAGCCATCGCCCTAGGAGGCTGGTAATGATGATGCCGGGGAGGGAGGGGAAGAGCAGAAAGACGAGGCGGCAGGTCACCGGTCGGAGGCGAAGGCATCCATGCCATCGTACTCCGACCTGACCCCCTACCACCTGCCTTCTCTGTCTTCCCTCGCTTTCTCCTCACAACCGCTGCTCCCGAGAAGCGCCAAGACTCCAGCCCGGCGCCTTCCCCGGGGAGACAGCGAGCGGCCAGGACGGCCAGGGAGCTTGCGGCGCACCGCTCCCCGCCTTGGCGGGCAGGAAGGCGCGCCTCTCATCAACATCAGCCCCAAGACCTCCGGGAGGGGCAGTACTGGGATTACCAATGATCTCCAGCCCCGCCTCCTGGCCGAGCCTCGAAGGAACCGAGAGGTTCGTCGCAGCAAGGACAAGGCTCACTCCCCGAACGCTAGCACTCAACAAGTCTAGGCGCAAGATGGAGCCAGGAGCTTGGCCCTGGGCCTTTCTCTTCAACATGACCAACGAAAGGCAGGAACAGGGGAAGAAAGGATCCGAAGATGGATGACTTCGCCCTCCTCAACCCCTCCATTTTATGGGCGGATCGGGGAGGGGAGCCGCTCCCTCAACAGGCGGCCACCGTCCTCCTCCGCCAACTCAAGACGTCCGGGCCCTCGCCTTGACGCTCTCCCACGCCACGCGCCTCCGTTACCTACCCCGCGCGATGCATTGGGGGAAGAGTGAATTGGCGGTTTCTCCCCCGTGCGTTAAAGTCATTCACAAGCCATCACTGGAGCGGCCCCACCACCATTGGCCTCACACGACACGCGGAGAAACCGGAAACTGGCCCAGAATCAAGGCTAATGAAGAAGCAAAGAAGACCTCAAGAGACTAGCCTCTTCAGCGACCCCGCCTATGCACTTATTAGGCCCTACACCGACGACGCTCGGCAGCGTGATCGGGGCAGGCCCGGGGGCTTCTGTCGGTGCAACAAACCCTAGGTCTGTTGCCCGGACTGTGCACAGGCACGGGGACAAGATTGAAGCACCAACCCAAGTCAGAATACAAGGGACTAAGAGGTTCAAAGGACTAACATATAGATCAGAGGGACCAAGATCAAGCCAAAGAAGCAAGGCACCATCAGGAGAAGGGCCTCCTTTGCCTGGCAGGCGAGCTCGGCAAGGGGCGAGGCCACCCCCGAAGATGATGTCCATGAAAGTATTAGGTTACCTTGTCCCTTGTCTTACCAACAAGAGTGTCAGTGCAACAAACATTCACGTTTATTGCCCGGACTTATACACAGGCGTGCTAGCATCACGTGTCCATCACCAACATACAAAGCAAGGCCAAGACAGAGAAACCGCTCTTTGTGAGGTCAAGGAGCGGATCAAGAAGACCAAGTCAACATACAAGACAGTAGAGCATCACCTTGGGTAGGCCTCCCTTACCGGGTAGGAGAGCCCGGCCAGGTCGAGACCACCCCAAAGACAAGTCCAAGATTGCCCCAGCAGGCTTGCCGGGGCCGCCAAGGGCAAAGAACCCCTACCAAGGTACCACTGCTCCACCGCACCACAACGCAAATCACTTATCAATGCGGTGTCAAGCCTCCAGATGATTAAGTGGTTTCCATTAAGCACGTGGCAGCCTGTCGGAAGACAAATTACCCTCACATGACACCCGTCCAAAGGCGTGTCGAACAGATAATAAGCAGAAGATTAAGCGGCACGGCAGGCTTGCCGGGCTTCACCCTCAGCATGACACCTAGCAGTGCATTTAATGCACTTTGTCCTAACTGCCAGAGTTAGGTATGATAGCACTGTTAGCTATCTAATCACCAGATAAAGACTGTTTTGCCACTGTGGTTACCCCTTGAGCTATAAAAGGAGGTCCAAGTCTACCTAGAAAGGGATTCGGACCCTTGCACGCTGGTACAAGCGTAGTAGCTCTCCTCGAGGCCACCTTGCCGGGCTTGAGCACTATGTGTTCATTGTGTTCCTCCATCCAATCCACTAAAGTAGGAGTAGGGTTTTACGCTTCCCAGCGGCCCGAACCTGGGTAAAAACCACCAGTGTCACCATCGTCGTGCTGCTTCATGGCTTCCACTCTTCATGCAATGTGATCTTCTCCCTTGCCGAACCACAAAGGGGCCAGTGGCCCCATAGGTTATCGTGTTCTCCCACGACATCTTTGGCATGCCAGGTAGGGGGAAGGGTGCTTGTGCGAACCCGAGGTTGTGAACAACGCATCAATCATCATCATCATCATCTTCATCCATGGAGCCCAAGAAGAAACCCGGCGCTACCATGCACCCTTCCACTTCAAAGTCCCCCTCGCATGCGGCCACGGATGCCGTAGGTGCCACGGCGGCATTGGGTGAGGCGGGTACCACGGGAGACGCGACTCGCGCAGGTAGCGCCGTTGTTGTGCCCCCCGTGGACGAAGCTGGAGCAGGAGGTGCCGGGGGAGGGCAGCATCAGCAACATCCCAACGGGCATGACCCGCAAGCCGCGGGTGGAGGGAACATTCAGTCTCCGCCACCCCGCCGCACTAGCGGGCACAGCCGCAGCAACAACACCCGCTCTTGCACAAGTCATGACCCTCTAGCCATGCCTGCCACAGGTGCGGCTACTGAGCACGCACCTTGCCCGGAGCAAGGCGAACAAGACGGAGCGCCGAACAGGGTTGTCGATCCCCGAGCGTGACCCACTCATCACCAGACTGTCTTGGCGACCAGTTCATGATGGCAAGAACGCGGCGGCGCCCCTGCTGGAACTACCAGGAGTTGAGCGACATCGTGGTCTGCCTCATCAGCTATGCCGAGCATAGCTATGAAAGCCATGGCGCGGTCCCAACTCCTACTGAGATTCCCACCAGCGGATGATCAAATGGATGAGTGGAGGACCACCATCCAGAGTTTGATCGGCTTCACTGAAGCTGGAAGATCGAAGCAGGCAGAGCCATCGCGGTACCCGCGAATAGCAACAGCAGCCCGGGTTGATGGCCGTGTCGAGGGGCCACACTGATGATGCAGTCTCCTCCGCAATAGCAAACCCAGAGGTGACAGCAGCAAGAACAGCATGTCCATGAACCCGACGAAGCATCGATGGCCTCGTCTGACCCACGAACCCACCGGGATCAGCGGTGGGTCCTGGAAGATCGCGGAGGGAAGATGCGCGCGTCACTATAGAACGACGCTGGGAGACCCGCCATCAAACTGACATGCGCAATGGCCCAGACATTGATGAACCCGCGCCCAGTGATGGCGGGTACTTGCCTTACGAGGTTGGGTGCCCTGCCTTCACTTGTGAGCTGCGGCAGGTCCGTTGCCCATCAGATCGGGTCTTCAAGCAAGAGTTACCAGAAAAATACGATGGGAAGTTAAACCCAGCAGAGTTCTTGAGCATTTACACAATTACCGTTCAAGCCGCTGGGGGGCAGGGATGAGAAGGCGTTCGCCAACTACTTCCCTTTGGCACTCAAGCCAAGCGTGAGGTCGTGGCTGATGCACCTACCAGAGAATTCCATTTCATCATGGGATGACTTGTGCAATGAATTTGTTGGCGCCTTCACGGGTGGCCACCAAGAACCCGAGCGGCCCAGTGACTTGCAAGTCCTTCCACAGAAGCAAGGGGGGAGCTTGCGGAAGTATATGCAAAGGTTCAGTCAAGTCGACCATAACATTCCAGAGATACATCCAGCAGCTGTGATTGCTGCGTTGCATTCAAACATGTGCAACAGAAGGATACGGTCCAAAATGAACGTCCGGCTGCCCAAGACCGTCAATGAGTTGTACACCTTGGAGGATAAATGTGCTCGGGATGAGGAAGGAAGGCGACTCCCCGGGGAGGAGGATGGTTTCGAGGTTGATTTGGGGGACGACGACAAGACCACTAACCCGAAGAGGAGAAGACGGAGGCGCAATAGGAAGCGCAAAGATAAGTCAGTATTGGCCGTTGAGAGCTCTAGTGATCTCGGCACCGGCAAGAAGGCCAAAACCGAAGCCCCCGGCAAGGAAGCTGCCGCGTGCGTTGATTGTCAGGAGGCTGCGGCGGTAGAGAAAGCTGGGAAGTCCGATGGGCCATACTGCAAAATCTACCACACTAAAGGTCATGACCTCCAAGAAGGCCACCAAGTCGAGAAGCTTATCAAGAAGCAAAAACCAGAATATGAGAAGCGAGATAGGGAGAAAGACCAAGAGGGTGCTGGTGGAAAAGGTCGTGGCAGTAGAGGGGGCCGCCGCGGCAAGGCCCCGCAGCAAAAGGAGAAACCTGCTAGAGGCCGAGAGAAGAAAGAAGGAGATGGTGAAAGTGATGAAGGGGATGAAGAAACCGGCGAGCAAGAATTCCAGAAAGCAACCGAAGCCATGTGTGTTGACGGGGGTGCATATGTGCACTCCTCTCACCGCTAGCTCAAGCAGTGGGCACGTGAGGTCAATGCCATGGAGCCAACTGCAGACTCGCAGAAGCCACTCAAGTGGTCTCGCATGCCTATCATCTTTGACGAAGAGGATCATCCTGACCGCACAACTGAGGTTGGATGTTTGCCGTTGTTGGTTTCCCCAACAATCCGCAACCTCAAGGTCACCAAGATGCTAGTTGATAGTGGGGCTGGGTTGAACTTGATTTCCCCTAAGGTGGTTGTGAAGCTGCAGATCCCCGATGAGGAGCTCAAGGCCACGGGTACATTTCAAGGAATCAACCCAGGCAGGAGCCGACCCAAGGGGAAGATCACGTTGCCTCTGACATTTGGCGGGGAACTGAACTACCGGACCGAGAGGGTCGTGTTTGACGTGGTTGAGCTTCCCTTGCCTTACAATGGGATTCTTGGTCGTCCAGCTCTGGCAAAATTCATGGCAGCATCCCACTATGCTTACAACACCTTGAAGATGCCAGGGCCGATGGGTATCATTTCCATTCCATCAGATAAAAGAGATGCAATTATATGTGTGGATCAGATGTATCAAGACGCGGTAGCAGCTAAAGCTGCAGAAGCCGTAGCTCCCGCCAAGGAAACAAAGAAGGGAAAGAAAGCTAGCAGAGATGCCGGCTAGGACTCCGGGAAGTGCGCCTCTTTGGAGTGCGCCACACCTGTTGAGGACCTACCGGAGAGTTCCACTAGCAGAAGGCCCAAAGCTGCTTCACCTGCTGTGAAAAAGGTCCCGACGAGGTAGGATGGAGCTGACGGTACGTTCACGATCAGCGCCACCCTTGATGACAAATAGGAAAGCGCGCTCATTGCCTTCGTGCGGGCGAATGTCGATGTGTTTGCTTGGCAACCATCTGACATCCCCGATGTTCCCAGGGAGGTAATCGAGCATCACCTTGTTGTCTGCCCTCACACTCGGCCCGTCAAGCAGAAGGTCAGGAAGCAAGCTTTAGAGCAGCAGCAGTTCATTGCTGAGGAAATCAAGAAACTTGAAGCTGCTAGTTTGGTCAGAGGAGTGCTGCATCCAACATGGTTAGTGAACCCAGTGGTAATGCGCAAGGCAAATGGGAAATGGAGGCTCTGCATTGACTTCACGGACTTGAACAAGGCGTGCCCGAAGGACCCTTTCCCCTGCCACGCATTGATCAGATTGTAGACTCCACTTCCGGGTGTGGTCTGCTTTCCTTTTTGGATGTGTATTCCGGGTACCATCAGATATTCATGTCGAAGAAGATGAAGAGAAGACCGCGTTCATATAACTCCATGTGGCACGTACTGCTTTGTACACATGCCTTTCGAGTTAAAGAGCGCTGGATCCACTTTTGCAAGAGCAGTACAGATTGGTTTCGAACCACAGCTGCACAGAAACATAGAAGCTTATATGGATGATATAGTGGTCAAAACCAAGGATAGATCAACACTCATTCAAGATTTGGAAGAGACCTTTGCAAACTTGCGCAAGATCAATTTGAAGTTAAACCCTGAGAAGTGTGTGTTTGGTGTTCCCTCCGGCAAGCTACTTGGTTTCTTTGTGTCTCACCGAGGGATAGAAGCCAACCCTGACAAGATCAGAGCGATCGAGCAGATACAAGCACCCAAGACTGTCAAGGACGTGAGGCATTTGACTGGATGTGTTGCCGCACTGAGTAGGTTCATTTTCCAAGTGTGCCGAGCGTGCCTTGCCTTTCTTCAAAATTTTGAAGAAGGCAGGTCCGATGAAATGTACCCCGGAGGCAGAAGCAGTGCTGCAAGACCTGAAAGCCTACCTTTCCTCTGCTCCCACCTTAGTCGCTCCTAAACCACAAGAGCCGTTGCTGCTATACTTAGCGGCAATGAACCAAGTGGTTAGTGCAGCGCTGGTGGCGCAGCGAGAAGTGGATGAGGAAGCAGCTGCAGCAACTGTCCTCTCCGGAGATGAAACTGAACCAGTCACGGCAGAATTGGACACAGATCAAAGAAAGTAGAGCAAGTTAGCGAAGGCAATCCCAGAACCACGACAAAGAAGAAAGTGGTGCAACGGCCAGTGTACTTTGTCAGCTCCCTGTTACAGGGGGCTAGGTCAAGGTACTCTGGAGTGCAAAAGCTGATCTTCGGCCTTATCATGTCCTCGAGGAAACTACGCCACTATTTCCAAGCCCACGAGATCATAGTTGTCACCCGTTTCCCGCTGCAGCGCATATTGAGGAACACCGAAGCCACTGGCAGGATAGTTGAATGGGCGCTAGATTTGTCAAGCTTTGGCCTGAAGTACGAAAGTACCTCAACTATTCAGAGCAGAGCACTGGCAGAGTTCATTGCAGAATGGACGCCCACTCAAGATGAAGAAGTACCAGAGACAGTTATCCCCGGCAAGGAGGCACCTCAAGAATGGATCATGTATTTTGATGGAGCTTTCTCGTTGTAGGGTGCTGGAGCTGGCGTGCTTCTTGTTGCTCCCACTGGAGAGCATCTCAAGTATGTGGTTCAAATGCATTTTCCCTGGGAGAAGGCCACCAACAACACTGCTGAGTATGAGGGGCTCCTTGCCGGGCTCAGAATTGTATTGGAATTGGGAATCAAGAAATTAATCATCCGTGGAGACTCGCAGCTCGTGGTGAGACAAGTCAATAAAGATTACCAGAGTCTGTTGATGGAGGCATATGTAGAGGAGGTGAGAAAGTTGGAAGAACACTTTGATGGGTTACAAGCAGAGCACATGCCACGTGCAGAGAAGAACATTGTTGATCACTTGTCAAAGTGCACAGCACAAAAGCTCGCTGTGGAACCAGGAACTTTTGTCCTCCACCTAACTCAACCATCAGTGTCACCTTCAATGATGGCTAGAAGAAGAAGAAAGTTGCACTCCAGTAAGTATCTCCCGGCAGGGCTTCCTGAAGCCGCTGGTAGAGAGGCTGCCGGGAACAACCCAACTTCGGTTGGTGAGCAGCACCCTCCCGCGGAACCACAAGTTCTTGCGGTAGAGGTGAGCGCTCCCACAGACGAGGAGGTGCCTTTAGTCCTTGTTGTCGAGCCGCAAGCTCCAACTTGGTCGCAGCACATAGTCCATTTCCTTCAAACAGGAGAACTTCCCGAAGAGCAAGAAGAAGCTGAAAGAGTAGCCCGAAGGTCAAATATGTACCAGTTTGTCGATGATACACTGTATAGGAAAAGGCCAAATGGTGTGAAATTGTAGTGCATTTGCTGGGAAGACAGGCTGAAGCTGTTGGCAGAGATACATGGGGGTACGTGTGGCTCTCATATTGGATTAAGAGCCCTGGTTGGAAAAGCCTTCCGGCAGGGTTTCTACTGGCCCACAGCCCTCCAAGATGCAACTGAGATAGTCACCAAGTGTGAAGCCTACCAGTTCCACTCCAAAAACATTCATCAGCTAGCTCAAGCTCTCCAGACGATCCCTTTGTCCTGGCCATTCTTGGTCTGGGGGCTCAACATCTTGGGCCCCTTCCCCCATGCCACTGGGGGCTTTGAATTCTTGTATGTTGCAATCGAAAAGTTTACAAAGTGGCCTGAGGTGGAGCCAGTGAGGAAGGTGACTGCGCAGTCAGCTGTCAAGTTCTTGAAAGGATTGTGTCGTGGTTCAACACGGCTACCTATGGGGCCATCGGCCCCTTGTGGTTCGGCAAGGGGGAAGGGCGCGCTGCACAAAGAGCGGAGGCTGTAGGACGGCACGACAGTGATGACACGGGCCGTTCTTACCCAGGTTCGGGCCGCCGTGAGGCGTAAAACCCTACTCCTGCTTTGGTAGATTGATAAATGGACCGGGGTGGAGACGCATCGCTCTAACCCGGCAAGGTCACCTTGGGATGAGAACAGCTACGCGTGTATGAGCGTACAGGGGTCCGAATCCTTTCTAAGGTTGCCCTGGCCCCCCTTTTATAGGTTAAGGGGTCACCACTGTCGGATTCAGGGCTTCGCAGACCCAAGAAAGGTTCGAACTCTGGGCGTGTGCGAAGAACTCAACCTATCTAGCCAACCAGCTCATCGCCCTATGGCCTAGCTCGAGGAACAAGGAAGAAGATGAACATGGCAGTTTACCCAGGTTCGGGCCACCTTGCAGTGTAAGACCCTACTCCTGCTTTGTGGTGGATTTGCCTCATGAGGGGCTGAGGATGAACAAGTACAAGGGATGAACAACCTCGCGAGGTCTGCTCTGGTGAGGGTGGAAAGGATCCGATCCCTGGGGGTTCGTCCTGCTCTACAGTGGTGGCTAGCCTACATTTATAGTGGCCTTGGTCCTCTTCCCAAAATGTAGGCGGGAAGGGATTCCACAACGGCCAATTTGAAAGGGGACAAGTAGTACATCTTATCCTGATGAAAGGTGGTCTTCGCCTGCAAAGCTTCTGGCGTGACACTGCGGTGGGCTCGGTGATGACATCCGTCCTGTCGTCCTGGTGGTCTTGGTCTCATTGCACAGGAATGGAAATCTTTGCTTGAGTCCTCAGGAACCCACGCCTGCGCTTGCCTCTTTAGCACCAAAGAGGAAACTGTCTACTCTGCGCCCGCTGGCGCCCGCCTGGCCTTGGTCGTCATGGCTTGCCTCACCACAACCTCATGAGGTTTGGGCACCTACATAGGAATCTCCGCTCCTCAGGAGGCAGCCTGGGAAGGCCGCTCCCTCAGGAGGTCTTGGCGTCGTCTGCATCGCGAGGCTTGGCCCCTCACGAGGGTCTTGTCTTGGTAGTCTTGTAGATGGGCCATACCAGGCAATCAATGAAGCCGCACCATGGGCCGCAGGCAGGCAAGTCTGGGTACCCTGGTTCCCAGAACGCTGACAGTAGCCCCCGGGCCCAAGGCGCGCTCGGACTTGGCTTCGAGGCGAAGCCAAAGGGTAAGGGCGAAGCGCCGCGGGCCCCAATCACCTGCGGACCAGGCTGACGCGTGGCACTTGATGAGACGTGGGCGTCTCCACTTTCCCACGCTGCCTCGGCAACTGCTCGACTTGACAACTGCCTGGTGCATGCAAAAAGGACATCATTGCTTGGGGCGTGAGAGGCCGGCGGTTAGCCTTCCTTCGCCTATAAATGGGAGAGGGGGGCGGAGCCCCCCAGCTCATCTTCATCTTCTCGCCGCTCGCTCCTTCTTCTTCTTCGTTTCGCCATCTTGCCAGAGCATCCATGGCACTAGTGAGGAGGTTCTCGGCCACCGAGAAGGGAAAGGCCCCACAGGTAGAACTGGTGCTACTCCCGCCGAAGAAGAGTAGATTAGTGCGGACATCCACGCACAAGGTCCCGCTCGCGATAACGGCCGCGGGAGTCGCGGAGGACGAAGCCGGGAACGAGGACAAACAGAGACCACACGACCACCTTGCCCGTAGACCTATGCCGGCGGCACGGCCCACGAGTTCGTGGTGTGGGCAGCGACACCATCGCGCACATGGATCCAGCTCCCGCAGTCCCTGGCAGGGGAGATACCGTCGAAGGGACCCATCGAGTTGTGGCTGTAGCACGATGGCTGCTGCAGCCAAGCTTCAGAGGCGGAGGTCGAGGCCGTCAACTCCGGTGACGTCTTCATGACCCGGGGGAGGCACGCCATCCACTTCGAGTATGACGGGGCGTCGACGCTCTTCTTCAAGTTCTTCGACAAGGACAGCCGATGTCTGGAGTGCTGCCCCAGGGGAGGCGATCGAGACGGTGACCCCCTCATAGGCCGGTGACTCGGCGAGGCCCCTCACGGTGAACTTGCCCTTGCCGACGGCCGCGACGCATCCAGTGGCGGCGGCTCTTCTTTCGGGAAGAGCACGAGCGACGATGACTTTGATGAGCCACCACGCCGCCGGGCCCAGACCTAGGAGGGCGATGAGCCGCCCCGCCATCTCACTCCGGTGAAGCAGGAGGAGGACTCAGACTGAGCACGGGCATCACTGGAGCCAGGCCTGAGGAACTGCAGTGGTCGCGAGGCCGCTTTTGCGTTTTTTTTCCTTTTTCTTGCATCAAGAAACATAGAAGGCCCTGGTAGGGCATGTAATGGACCATGGTGCTTGCGCCGTTTATGTTAACACTTTTATTTCCTATCTTAGCATTCGTGTTGCTACCAACCGACAAGCTCTTGTTGACCGTGATTATGGTAACTTAGCTTGGTGTGCTTGTGGTAGACTCCTGCGCCGCGAGGGCGTGTTCCTCCGGAGCTTGGGTCCTCTGCGTGCCTCTCGTTCCAGAGATATCTTGCCGGGGGTTTCCTTCTCATGGACCTGAAGGTTCTCCGGCCTTAGGAGGCGCTCAGTGGCCGCAAGGTCTCCAGTGGGTCATGAGGATATGGGGCCTCCGGAGCTGCCCCTCAGGGCGGCACGCCCCGCGCGAGCACCCGAGCGAGGACCAACCGTTGCTGGTACGCCGGGTCGTGATGCCCGGCGAGGCCAGGAGGTGCAGACTCAGGGGGCGTACATGCCCGTTGGCTCATTTAAGGGCATCGCGCGAGGATTAGGACGCCAAAGATTAGCACACGAAGGCTTTGGCAAGGTGTGCTTGTGGGCGAGCCCAGGCGTACACACCGTACCCAGCCCCCGCTCGCGAGACGCGCGGGAAAGAGCGACGGGCAACTGCCACTCTCTCTAAGGCGAGACTCGAGAGATTAAAATGCTGCAAGAAGAAAAATTCCCAACCCTTTCGAATAAAGACGTGAGAACTTTGAATTTCATTCCAAGTAGTGGCAAATCAGCTACAGAAAGCAAGCGAAAGAACAGCCGCATTCGGCACCTACACTAGTCTTCTGGTCTTCTCCCCAGCGCGGAGCATGGGGCTTCCACTAGGCGTGGGCATAGTCATTGAAAGATAGTGTCGTCCGCCAGCGCGGAGCATGGGGCTTCCACTTGGACGTGGGTGGGAGCCCCCGTGAGGCCCCAGGGCGGCACTCAGGAGACTCCGGGGCGTGTAAAGCCCCACTCATTATTACGTGAGAGTGTCACGAGTGGAGGCTTGAGGGGCACATCTTGCCCCCTGGGCGGGTACCCCGCCACGCGCATTCCTCGACCACCGTTGGGGCGTCCGGAAACCAAGACAGGACCAAGGGGCAAGGGGCTACGTGGGCGGTGGTAAGGTGGCCGCGGGCCCTCGGCCGAGGGAGGTCTCACCGGCGCCTTCCCCGGAGAAGGACCCACTTCCGGAGGGCACGCGCCACCGCAGTGGTGGCGCCATACGCCTCGTGACGGGGGGGAGCCCTGGCACCGGGCTCCCTCACCACGCGCGGGGTGCGTCCTCGCGCGACCTCCTGGCGCGCCCTGCCTGCCCTGGGTGGGGACCCTGCCCCGTGCATACCCCGACCACCGTTGGGGCATCCGAAAACCAGGACAGGACCAAGGGGCAAGGGGCGACGCGGGCGGTGGTAAGGTGTCCGCTGGCCCTCGGCCGGGGGAGGGCTCGACGGCGCCTTCCCCGGAGAAGGACCCACTTCCGGATGGCACGCGCCACTGCGGTGGTGGTGCCATACGCCTCGTGACGCGGGGGGAGCCCTAACAGTTTTAGGATAATGCAGCCCAAGGGGCGCCCTTAACTGAACAAACCAAAAAGTCACCTGGCACCATCGTTGTAGAAGCATTGAAGTAGCTGAAGACGCGCGCAGCAGAGATCGGTCCTCTCGGGCCAGCCAGCTCCTGAGGCCCGGGAGGCTCTGGAGGTCCGGGGAGCTCGTGAGGGTCCGGCACCTCCTCTGCCAGGACCGTCTGACGCCTTGCTTCATGGGCCGCCAAGACTCCCTGCATGAGGCGCTGGTACGAGGCGGCCATGTTTAGCAGGCCAAATGGCATGCAGATGTAGCTACAGGGGTAACCCCCACTCCGGCTGACGCGGGACGGCTAGACGTGGTCCTGCGAAGCAGCCCTGTTGAGGCCTGGGATGTTGACGCAGACGCGCAGCTCGCCGCCCATGTCATGGGCGGCAGCTGCACTGGATGGTGTGGGGCGACGCTCGCCACGCATGGCTCGCGCCTCCTGAAGCTCCTCGATTGCCTTGGTGATGAACTCCTGAGCGCCTGGCGCCTCGCGCCTTGCTCACGGAGGCGTGCGTCGAAGCACGCCCCCATGTGGTGCCCGAATGCCTCCCTTGTGACGCTGGTCAGGTCAGAGGCCCTCTAGACAAGAGCCCCCGTGCCCGTCCTGAGAGGGGCGCCGGGCGTGCCTTCCTATGCGAGAGGGAAAGGCACCCCAGCAGTGGGCGCGGGGCCTGAGGCACGATTGCCAGGCGCCCCAACCTCCTGACGGCCCTTGGGGAGGAGCTGCTTCTTCTTCTTGGGGATGGCCTCAGGAGGCAGGATGGCACCCTCGCCATCTGAGTTCTCGACGGCCGCAGCTTGGTAGGCGCGCTCGAGGGATGTTGTAGCCGTGATGACACCACCACTTCCTGGCATCTTGAGGATGTTGTAGCCGTGGTGAGTTGCCGCCATGAACATGGCGAGGGCCGGATACCTGAGGATGGCATTGTACGGGAGGTGAATGTGGGCGACGTCGAAGTCGATGAGCTCGGTGTGGTAGTTGTCGTGCTTGCCGAAGGTGACAGGGAGGCGAATCTGCCCTATTGGGACGGTGGAGCCATCGGTTACCCCTGAGAAGGGCTTGGTGGGCAGAAGCTGATCGTAGGGCACTTGGAGCATCTCGAACGTCTCGACGGAAAGAACATTGAGCCCCGCGCCACCGTCGATTAGGGTTTTGGTGATGAGGACATTGCTGATGGTCGGCGCGCAGAGCATCGGGAGCGCGCCAGCGGTGGCTGAGCACTTTAGCTGGTCCGTAGAGTCGAAGGTGATGGCGTACTTGGACCACCTGAGGGGACGCGATGCCTCAAGCTTGGGAAGGGCCGCGTTCACCTCACGAGCGAACTGCTTGAAGATGCGATGAGAGGCGGGGGCCTAAACACCACCCAGGATGCAAGCGATCGCGCGTGGCTCCTGGAAGCCCCCAGCCCCATCATCTTGGCGGTTGTCGTCGTTTCTCCTTGGAGGCGGCGGAAGCGGAGGAAGGCCAGCATTGCCCTGAGGACGGTCCTCGCGGGGCAGGTCACGCCAGGGGCCGTTGCGAGGCTGGCCCTGCCAGCGGTCCTCACAAGGCTGATCGCGCTAGTCCTAGCGGGGGTCGCAGTTGTCCCAGCGGCCTCCACCAAGGCCTCCTCCACGGCCGTAGCCACAGTCGTTGCGCTCGGGACGGCGGCCAAGGCGCCCGTCGCGGATTGCCCTGAGCTCCTGGCAGTCATTGGTGTTGTGGCTGTGGACATTGTGGAAGACGCAAAACCGGCGGCTGTCCCTGGAGGATTCGGCGTGGTCGCAGTCGTGCTTCATCTCAGGTTCAGCCGCGAGCACAGCAGGGTCCTTGCGCTTTACCTCCTTAGCCTTGCCCTTCTTTTCTTCAGGATCGACCTCCAAAAGCTCCAGCAGGGAGAGGCGCCCTTCCTCTGCCCTCGCGCACCTGGCGGCCATGTTGAACATCTCCAGAGCCGAGCACAAGTCCTCGTGTATGGCGAGCTCCTCCTTCATCTTGACATCCCGGACGCCCTCGGAGAATGCCGAAATGATGGCCTTGTCCGACACCTTCGGGATCTTGAGGCGAATGTTTGTGAAGCACTGTATGTACTTGTGCAAGGTCTTGCCCGGCTGCTGCATTATGCGTCGTAGGTCGCCTGCTACAGGAGCGCGGTCGCGAGTGCCCTGGAAGTTGGCGATGAAGCACTCGCGGAGCTTGTCCCAGGAGGAGATCGAGCCCACCGGGAGGTCAGGAGCCAAGAGCGCGCGCCGTCCTTGAGGGCCATGGGGAACCAGTTCGCCATGACCTTCTTGTTACCGTTTGCCGCCTCAATGCTCAGCTCATAGAGCTGGAGGAACTCAGTGGGGTCGGGGGTGCCATCGTAGCGTGGAGGCAGATCCGGCTTGAACTTGCCAGGTCAGATGACACGGCGCAGCTCTGGGGTGAAAGCACGGCAACCTGCCGCACTCACAGGGGCATGGGAGGAGCTTGGTCATGGCGCCAGTGTGCCACCGCCTCTGGTGGTGCGCGGTCTTGACGCGGTGGCGCTGGGAGCGCGCGCGCCTCTCCTTGGGGCCGCTGCACCACCTGGCAGCTTCCTTCATCGCGCGCCGGCGCTCTGCGCGGCGGGTCACGTTGGGGTGCCTCACGCCTGGGCTCGGGGTCCGTGCCGTGCAGAGGAGGGGTAGGCGTGCCGTGAGCCACGTCGCCCGCCAGGGACGGTGGAGGACAAGGCAAACGGGACGGTGCAGGGTCCTCACCGGCGGCGTTGACGAGCTCGGCGATGCGGGCGAGCCAGTCGTCGTAGAGGTCGTTGTCCGGACGATAGCGCAGAAGCTCATGCGCCATGAGCAGCGCAGCCTGCGCGTTCGACGGCCCGCGACAAACGTGAGAAGACGATGCCGTGGCCGGAGTTTGTGATGGGGTCACGGTGCGGCCGTCGCGCCGCATGGACGGTGGCAGCGACGAGTCCTACTGTTCGCGAGCAGCAGGGTCGGTGGCGGTGTTAGCCACCGGGGAGGCAGAGCGGCGAGGAGTGCCGTTGCCCGCGGGAGCCGTCTGGGCGACGCGAGCGGCCCGACGCTCGGCACGGACATGGCGAGCGTCGGCCATAGGAATGACGGTACAGTGGCGGAGCAAACAGTGGAAGAGAGGCTTCGACACGCCCCTACCTGGCACGCCAAATGTCGGATTCAAGGCTCCACAGACCCAAGAAAGGTTCGAACTCTGGGGTGTGTGCGAAGAACTCAACCTATCTAGCCAACTAGCTCGTCACCCTATGTCCTAGCTTGAGGAACAAGGAAGAAGATGAACACGGCAGTTTACCCAGGTTCAGGCCACCTTGCGGTGTAAGACTCTACTCCTGCTTTGTGGTGGATTTGCCTCATGAAGGGCTGAGGATGAACAAGTACAAGGGATGAACAGCCTCGCGAGGTCTGCTCTGGTGAGGGTGGAAAGGATTCGATCCCTGGGGGTTCGTCCTACTCTACGGTGGTGGCTAGCCTTTATTTATAGTGGCCTTGGTCCTCTTCCCAGAACGTAGGCGGGAAGGGATTCCACAACGGCCAATTTGAAAGGGGACAAGTAGTACATCTTATCCTGACGAAATGTGGTCTTCGCCTGCAAAGCTTCTGGCGTGACGCTGCAGTGGGCTAGGTGATGACATCCGTCCTACCGTCCTGGTGGTCTTGGTCTCATTGCACATGAATGGAAACCTTTGCCTGAGTCCTTGGGAACCCACGCCTGCGCTTGCCTCCTTAGCACCAAAGAGGAAAGTGTCTCCTCTGCGCCCGCTGGCGCCCTCCTGGCCTTGGTCATCATGGCTTGCGTCACCGCAACCTCATGGGGTTTGGGCACCTGCATAGGAATCTCCGCTCCTCAGGAGGTAGCCTAGGGAGGCCGATCCCTCGGGAGGTCTTGGCGTCGTCTGCCTCGCGAGGGTCTTGTCTTGGTAGTCTTGTAGATGGGCCGTTCCAGGCCGTCAATGAAGCCACACCATGGGCTGCAGGCAGGCAAGTCTGGGTACCCTGGTTCCCAGAACGCTGACAACCACAATGGCAAATTAGTCATTACGTACTGATTGGATAGCAAACAATGCTATCATACCTAACTCTGCAGACAGGACAAGGCGCATTAAATGCATCGCTTAGTGTCACATCATGGGTGTAGCCCGGCAAGCCTTGCCGTGCCATTCAGCCACCTCTTCGCCTGCCTGCGTGACACGTCTCCTGGACGGGTGTCATTTAGGGGTGTTCTTCCTCAAAAATGGAATGCCACGTACCAAATAATGGCCCCTTAATCACTTGGGGGCTCGACACCACACCGATAGGTGACTTGCGTTGCTGTGAGGTGGAGTGGTGGAGCCTTGGCGGGGTAATCCGCCCTCGGCGTCCCCGGCAAGCCTACCGGGGGAGTATTGAGACTTGTCTCTGGGACAACCTTGACCTAACCAGGCTCGCCTGCCAGGCAAGGGAGGTTTCCCCTTGGTGAGATCTTGCTTCTTTGGTTTGTCTTGGTCTTCTTGATCCACCCTTTGACTTCTCAAAGAGCTATATCTTCAGCTTGGCCTTGTCTTGGATGTTGTAACCTTGTTCCTGAGCCTGTGTATAGTCCGGGCAACATACACCAGGGTCTGTTGCACTGACAAGAGCCCCCGGCCCTAGCCCGAATGTGATGCCGAGCATCGTCGGGGTATGCCCTATCATGTACACAGGCGGAGGTCTTGTGGTAGCTCATCCTTTGAGATTTCCTTTGCTTCTTCATTAACTTGCGCTTGAGTCAGTTTCCGGTTTACCCACGCGCCGCGTGATGCCAATCGTGGTGGGACCATCTCTGTAATGGCCCGTGAATGACTTTAACTCACGGGGGAGTAACTGCCAATTCACTCATCCTATCACGCCCTTATCCTTCACCACGTATGCTGCATGCATCGAGTGGGGTAGGTAATGGAGGAGCGTGGTGCGGAAGGGATGCCGTGGCGGAGGATTGGCGTAGGAGGGCGACGATCGGATCCGGTCGTCAATGACAGCTTGGACGGGTTGGATCAGGGAGAGCCCCTCCCGCTCGGGGCTGGGCGACAGATCAGC
The DNA here is from genome assembly GCA_011799875.1 of Thinopyrum elongatum. Lineage (NCBI taxonomy): Eukaryota > Viridiplantae > Streptophyta > Magnoliopsida > Poales > Poaceae > Thinopyrum > Thinopyrum elongatum. The sequence continues at coordinate 467,712,156 of CM022300.1, forward strand.
CCCCAGCCCCGGCCTGCCTATAAAAGGGAGGGCGAGAGAGGAGCAGAGGCATCTACCCACGCATCTCTCCCCTTTTTCCTCCTGTCTCTTTTCTTGTCATGTCGAGAAGGAGAGACCGGGGCCAGGCCCCGGGCTCTAGCTCGGGGGTGACGACGCCGGATACTCATGTTGATGCTCGGGGAGTGAGTCTGGTCCGGGGTTGTCGGAGACACAGCGGTGGTGGATGCGGGTGCCGTGTTAGCCGTAGTGCGGGAAGTGTTGCGCTCCTCCAAAATGGAGGGGCACTCATTTCCCCCCCACACAAGCCAACCATCCGGAGGGAAGCACTTGCTCTTGCCGCAAGTCGTCAAGGCTTGTCCCCCCGTCGGCGGGGCCCCTGGATCTTCCGGCGCTCACCCGCGGGGCTGTGCCTGGGACCCTTGGTAGTCCCTGCACGCCCCCCTCTAGCGAGGTCAGGGTCAATGCTGAAGATGGCAGGGGCTTTCTGCCCACCAAGGTGGGGAGCGGCGCCCCTCGCGCGCTCTGGATGCCGTCGTCGTCCGCCTCTTCTCAGGGGGAGGTGACGGGCCGAGGGCCCGGCGTCCTCCTGGAGTGTTGGTGATGGTGGAAAAACGAGGGAAGACGGAGAAGGCGGGTGGCAGGCCGTCAGGTCGGAGTACGATGGCACCGACGCCTTCGTCTCGTACTGGCGGCCCGCTACCATATCTTCTCGCTCTTCCCCTCCCTCCCCGGCACCATCGTCACTGGCCTCTTCCAGATGGTCGCCAGGGAGGGGCCGCTCTCTTGGTGCCTTCGCCTCCTCCAGCAGTCTTCCAGCTGAGCCCCGGCAGGCTTTCCCTGCCAGCACTTGTGCCGAGGCGTTGTCGGGGTATTCTCACGACAGATGCCAGCGGGTGGCTTATCGTGGATGGGCAAAGAGGACGTCGTCGAGCCCTGGAAGCGGGAATGAGCTCGAGCTCGATCGCACATGAGACGTACCCAGGTTCGGGGCTCTTTGGGGAGATAACACCCCTAGTCCTGCTCTGCGGGGTCTCCGCATGATGACTAGGATCTAATGGTGGCTACAAGGTTGCTCCTTGAGCTACGCTGCTAGAGGAGGAAGAAGGACAGAGCTGCTACCTTGCTCTCCCTAGCTATGGTGTGTGTGAATGGCGTGTGGGCTGAACCCTTTGCATGGGTGATCCTGGGGGGCTTATATAGTCCTGCCCCCTAGGGGTACAATGGTAACACGGCCGGGTGTAGGACCCGGACGTCAGTGTCTTGGGTCGCCGGGTTCTCCGCCGGCTGCTGGGGCCCGCCACCGGAGGGCCCCGCCGGCTGCCAAAAATTCGGACGACAGGTAGGGCCCGCCGCCTGCGGGCCATGCTGATTGCCTTTTGCTGTAGCGTCGTACTTGATGACGGGGGCCGCGTCAGGAGTCGTATGGCCACAGTCTCGCAGTCTGACGGGTTGGTGGCCGCTTGGTTAGCGCACGCTGTAGCCATGCTCCATCCCGTCGGAGCAGGTGAGTGCAGATTTCGAGGGGAGGGGGAAGGCCGCCTGCTGGGGGCCAGTGCGCCCTCGAAGCCACCTTTCAGGAATGTGCCGTCTTCCGGGAGCTCACGAACAGGTAGGGCCCGCCGCCTGCGGGCCGTACTGATTGCCTTTTACTGTAGCAGGGCCCTTGCTGACGGGGGCCATGCTGAGGGTCGCATGGCTACAGTCCTGGTTATGGCAGGTGGGTGACCGCTTGGTTAGCTCGCACTATAGCCATGCCCCCCTGGGATTTGGGGGTGAGGGTGGCCCTGTAGCCACGCTCCGTCTCGTCGTAGTGGTTAAGTGCAGACTCCAAGGGAAGGAGGGTCCGTCTGCTAGGAGCCGGCCTCCCCCGAAGTCGCCTCCTAAGGGTGCTCCGCCTTCTGGGAGCCGGCCACTTGGGCCCAGCCGGCCCAAGGAGCCGGCCGCGTGTTTGGAAGGCGTGTGGGGCTTTGCTAGCCCCGATGTCTTGAAATGCTAAGGGATGTGGATGAGGCTACCCATGGTCAATCCCTCCGACAGTAGTCCCCGAAGCTGGTGAGGCGCCACGGCTCAAAGCCGGAGTGCCTCAGCAGTTTCCTCCTCCGAGAGATCCTGTGCCCTTGCTTCGTCCGGCTGGGGGAAGTCGTCCGACAGGAGCCGGCCGAGGCAAAGCCGGCCGTCTGGTGAACTCGAACCGTCGTGGCGGGCGCTGAGCTGACACCATCGGGTGGCGCGCTTGCTGCCCGTTGCTCGCTCGCCACGCGGCGCCAGCAGGCTAGGCCGGCCTGCCAGCCCATGCGCGCGACGGGACATCGCCTCAGGCCCGGCCCCACCACTACAGGGCTTCGGCATCCGCACGGATCCGCTATGGCCGAGGTGGGCGGTTGCCCTTTCGGGGCATAATGACCACACGTCTTTAAGGCGCAGAATATACGGGGTCGTGCGGGGTGTGGGTGCAGTTAATCCCCACGTTCCCCACGACCTGCCGCTTCGGCTCCGCCGCCGCTGCCGTATAAGTAGAAGGGAGGGGGTGCGGCCGAACGCACGTGCCCCCCTCCGCTCTTCTTCTTCTTCTCGCTGCTGCTGCGCCGCCCGCCACCGAGATGCCACCGCAACTCATCGTCGCCTAACCTCGCCGCGCCACCGCAGACTTGCCGCCACCTGACCTCGCCGCGCCGCCGCCAAGTCGCCACGAACCATGGCGCGAGGCGAATGGGACGGCTTGAATGTCCACGACAGGCACGTCGAGTTCCTCCGCGCGACGAGGCGGATGCCCAATGAGGCGTGCGTGGGGGCGTGCATCCCGGATGCACGGGAGATCTCCCCGGCGCCGCGGGCCGGTGAGTACGTCGTCTTTCGCAGCCACTTCCTCCGTGGCTTCGGCTTGCAGGCGAGCACCTTCCTCCGCGAGTTCCTCGACTTCTACCGCCTTCAACCTCACCATCTCATGCCCAATACGGTAGTCCTTCTCTCTGCCTTCGTCACTTTCTGCGAAGTCTACCTCGGCGTCCTGCCCACACTCGAGTTGTGGGGCAGGTTCTTCTACCTCAAGCTCGGTACCGCGGCCAAGGGCGAGCCGGCCCAGTGCGGCGCTTGCGTCACCGTGCAGCACACCGGCGCCGGGACCCGATTTCCCCCCGTCATCTTGCACGAGTCGGCGAAGTTGTGGCAGAAGTCATACTTCTATGTCCGCAACCTCCACCCGACTCGTGACTACATCAACCTGCCGGCCTTTGCACCTGGCCCTCCTGCTGAACCGCGGAACAACTGGGGGCAGCAGCCCAAACCGTTGCCGGCTGCCATCACCAACGCCCTCGACCGGCTTCAGAAGATGACAGACTCGGAGGGGCTCCAGCCGGCGGACCTGCTGGCCGCCTTCATCTACTGCCGAGTGTCGCCCCTCCAATTTCGGCCGCATCCGATCTGTGACATGAGCGGCCGCCGGGACGCCTGTCGGATGTCGACGAAGGAGCTGCCGACTGTTGAGGTGGTCCGGTATGTTAATTACTTTTCCAACAGCCAACTGAGCGAGACCGACTGAAGCTTCGGCAAGCCATCGTACAGCCGCACCAACCCAACGCCTTCATCCGCGCTGACCCCCCGAACGCCGCGCAGTGCTTCGCAGGCCAAGCAGCAGCAGCCGCGTCGGCTCCTGGCCACCAATGGATGGCGGACCGGGAGGTGAGCGACATGGGCGAACCCGAGCTGGGGGTGGCCGCGTTGGAGGAAGACGACGCCATCGGGGGAGGCAGCGCTGGAGCAGGCAGAGCCACAGGAGGCGGCGCGGGACGCGACGTCTGGGACTGGCCGGATGATGATGAAGATGGCGACTGACAACACCGCCCCGAAGGCACCGACAGGGCGGCAGCCGGCTCCTCTACGGCGTGGCTGACAGGCGGGGCATCGACTAGTGCACCCGTTGAGGGGGGATGTTCGGTAGCCAGCCGACCAAAAAGACCAAGTCAACTGCTGCCGCGACCAAGCGGCAAGAGGCGAAGGCGGCCGCCGCCCGGAGGACCCCGAAGGAATGCCGAATGGTGTCCGCGTGAGTGCTCTTACTACACTTGTCTTGGTTGTTTCGTCTTGGCTTTTCCTCTCTTGCGAGTTTCTTTTCTTTTGCCTGCCTTGACGCGTAGTTCTCCCCTTTCCGTGTCGCGGGCTCCATCCGCCTTGCTGATCGGAGCAGCAGGCGGCTCTGAGGAGGCCCGCCGCATGGACCCGACTGCCACCCTTCGGGAGGCGATGGAGAAGAACGCGCAAGAAGCCCGGGAGGAGCCGGAGGCCGCCGCGCGACTTGAGGCCGAGGCGGCGACTGCGGGGTAGGCGGAGGCTGAGGCTGCGGCCAAGGCGCAGGAGGAGGCTTCGACCAAGGCGCAGGCGAAGGCCGACGCTAAGGCCGCGGAGGACCTAGTTCGCGGCCAGGTTCAGGAGGCCGCCGACATGCAGCAACCAAAGCCACCGGTGGTGGAGGATAGGGCGCCGACTGGAGCAGCCGAAGCTGACCAGGCGGCCCTGGAGCAGGAGGCGACCGACCCCATGGTCCCGGAGGATGCTCAGCGCGCGCCGGGTGCTAGCGAGCAGGGAGGCGGCCATCCCGAGGGTCCAGAGGTGCCGCCAGCGAGCACCGAGCTGGTGACAAGCCGGGCAGTGATGACCCGCACCTCCCTGCGCCTGCGCCCATCGCGGGCTGCTTCTGCGCCGAGGCCGATGGAGGTTGGGGCCGCGAGTTCATCTGCGCCTGACACCGAAGCCTAGAGCTCTGCTCCGCCTGGCTGGGCGCCAGGAGCCGGCCCGGCCGCCCTGAACTTCGCCATGCAGGAAGTCCTAGACAAGTTCAACACCCACGGCGCCAATCTCCTGCAGGCCAGGAACGAGATGCTGGCGATGCAGACGTCCGTCCGGGTACGCTCTCGATCTTGCTTTTTATTTTTGTAATCTTTAGTGGGGGCGCGCCAGCACACCCACTGGGTGTAGCCCCCGAGTTCCAAGCCGGCTGCCGAGCGGGTGGGTTGGAACTTCAAGGCATGTTTCTGAATGCTGAAGTGTTGCTCTTGCTGCAGGACTACCACAACCTGCACGCGTACGCCTACAACTCCCAGAACCAGCAGCTCGCCAACCGGACTGCTGATCTGAACAAGAGCTGCAGTATGTAGGCCGGCTTTCAGTGGGGGCGCGCAAGCGCACCCACTGGGTGTAGCCCCCGAGATTCGGGCCGACTGCTGAGCAGTCGTGCCGGATCTTCCGGCGACTTCTTGGTTTTGTCGAAGTTGATGTTTCTTTCTTGCTTTTGCAGAGGCCGCCGCCCAACTGCGGTCGCGCATGTGCGAGCTCGAGAGCTAGCTCCAGGCCAAGGAGCAGTTGCGCAGCCAGGCAACTGTAGAGCGCGATCGGCTTGCGAAGGAGCTGGCGGCCCAGCAAAGGGAGCAGGTCCGGTAGCTGAAGGACGGGGAGGCGCTTCTCAAGGCCGAGTACGAGACTCAACGCTCGGACTGGGCCGAGAGGGAGAAGTTGATGTCGGAAGGCTATAAGGTGATCGAGGCCATGCTCGAAGGTAACTTCTCTTTCTTGCTTGGAGGTACCGGCTGTTGCTGGAAGCCGGCCTCTTATTCCTTTGTTTTCTTTTCACGCAAAGTGCTTTCAGGACCACGCCGGCGTGATCAGCCAGGCAATCGAGGCATGGCGCAAAGAGCGAACGCGGGTGGGCGAGGAGATTACGCCGGACCGGCCTCGGACAATGGGCGAGCAGTTCCGGGCCGTCCAGCTGCGCCTTGTGCCGGTCCGCCGGCTGCTCCGCTGATTTCACCGCGCCAGGTCCCAGGTCTTGGAGGGGCTCTGGCCGGGTGTGCAGGTGCCCCGGACTCCCAGTCGGACCGCCGACTGGTTGGGGGTGGCGGCCAAGCAGATCGATGCTTGGAAGGGTGCCGCGGCACGGGCAGGCGCCAGGGTGACGCTGGAATTCGAAAAGGTGTGGAACCCAGGCGTGAGTTTGGCTCAGCTGGCCACTTTTCGCCAGGAGGCGGGCCCGGAGTTGGAGGCGGAGCGCGAGGCGATCGCCGAACACGCGGCAGCCCTTGCCGACTATGCTGACATCAGTGTCTTCGTCCCGGAGCGGGCGGAGGATGGCACTGAGGTGCCGCCCTCTTGGTTCGGGCTGAACCAGGATGAGGGGGAGGACCCGGTGGAGGAGATCGCCTCCAGAGACGAAGGCACGGAGAAGAGAGGTGACGAGGAAGGCGATGACATCGCACCAGACGGCGGAGCGACCAGCCGGACTCAGCCCGACCCGGCCTCAGCCAGCGAGCCACGGGCAACCACGTCAGCCGCCGCCGACACCGACCAGGCCGAGAGCCGCCAGCCGGAAGCCCCACCAGCCGGTGCCTCAGCCACCGCCGACCTGTCCGAGCAGCCCGCCGCACCTTCGGCCTAGGCGGACTTTATCTTCTTAAATTTCTCTATCTTGTACTTAAGAACAAGTTGATCATGCGCAGTTCCATCCACTGGGGGTGTATTAAACTCTGATGAATGCTGGCCTTGGGCCTTTTGCAATGTAAATAACTTATTTTCACATGCTTGTCTCTTTGCCGGGCTCTGGCTCGGTTTTGCCTTTGCTCTTGTTGGCTTTTTCTTTTGCCGCGTTTCTCTGGCCGCCGTCCTGCCAGCCGGACAGCCGCACTATGGTCTGTGGCCGGGTCAGGGACTTGGCCGTTTAGAATAGGTAAGTTACTTCAGCCGCCTAGAGCGTAGCTAATCGAGCGAGAAGCCGGCCGGCCGGCTGCTGGGCAGCCGAACGGGTGAGGCGAGGAGCCAGCTTGGCCTGTATTAGCGTTCTTCCGTAGTCGTTTTTCGTGTGGACAGTGTTTCCGGCCTTTAGCTCTTGCCAGCCGGACAGTCACGCTGTGAGCTGTAGCTGAAGCGAAGAGATGGCCTTGGTGTCGGCACACTACTTAGCCTACTTCGGGTGGTGCCAACTTAGGTCAAGGCGGCGAGCCCCCGGGCCGGCTGACCAGACCCGGGCAGGGCGGGAGAATGAAAGAGCACTTTCACAGGCGAAGCTTATCATATAGATAAAAAGGTAGCACCCGAGTGTGCCTCGGGGGACCTGTTGTCTTTGCTTAATACAAAAGGTAGCGTGGTACATACACTGCATCAACTGTAAAATGGGCGGAGAAGGTTCGCGTTCCACGGGCGCTCCGACTCTTGGCCGGCATTGTCCCTCTTGCGCGCCCTGGGCTTTTGTGCGTCGATGAGGTAGTAGGAGTCATTGCCCAGGGCCTTGCTGATGATGAAAGGCCCCTCCCAAGGAGCCGAGAGCTTGTGCTGGCCAGCTGTTCACTGGATCAGCCGGAGCACAAGATCGCCCTCACGGAAAGCGCGGCTTGATCTTCTTGTTGTGGTTGTGGCGCAGGCTCTGCTGGTAGATGGCGGACCTGCTGAGTGCCAGCTGCTGGGCCACTTCCAGCAGATCGATGCCGTCCTCTCGCACCTCCTTAGCTTCCGCCTCCATGTACATGGTGACGTGAGGCGAGTCGAACTCGATGTCCGTTGGGATGACAGCCTCGGCCCCATACATGAGCAAGAAGGGTGTGAATCCGGTTGCTCAATTCTGCGTAGTCCGAAGACTCCAAAGAACGGCCGGCAGCTCCTCGATCCAGTAGCCGGCCGAGCGCTCCAGAGGCTCGACCAGCCGAGGCTTGATGCCGGATAGGATGAGGCCGTTTGCTTGCTCCACTTGGCTATTTGACAGCGGATGGGCAATGGACGCGAGGTCCAGTCGGATGCCCTGCGTCGCGCAAAAACGGCCCAAGGCGCCTTTGGCGAAGTTCATGCCGTTGTCGATGATGATGCTGTGCGGGATGCCGTATCGGACGGTGATATCCGCGATGAATGTGACAGCAGTCGGACCATTCAGCTTCTTGATTGGCCTCGCCTCGATCCACTTCGTGAACTTGTCCACGGCAACCAGCAGATGGGTCATGCCGCCGCGTGCTGTCTTGAATGGGCCCACCATGTCCAGTCCCCATACGGCAAACGGCCACATGAGGGGAATGGTCTTGAGTGCAGAAGCCGGCAGGTGCTGCTTGGAGCTGAAGCGCTGACACCCCTTGCACTTGTGGACCAACTCCTTGGCGTCGTCCAAAGCAGTCGGCTAGAAGAAACCGTGGCGGAAAGCTTTGGCGATGAGGGCTCTGGAGGCGGCATGGTGGCCACATTCGCCTTGATGAATATCCCTGAGGATTGCTATGCCCTTCTCTGGCTCTACATAGCGCTGGAAGACACCAGTTACGCTGCGCCTGACAAGCTCTCTGTTGACAATTGTGTATGCAGCCGCCCGGCGTTGCACCTGCCGGGCCAAGATTTCGTTGGCTGGCAGCTCGCGGCTAACCAGAAAATTGAGGATGGGTTGCGCCCAAGATGGCGCTTCAACCACCGTCCTGACAGCAACTGGCACAAGGGTGCTATGTTGGGAGGCGGCGGGTCGGAGCCGGCCGCTGCTTGCTGCGTCGTTGAAGTCCCCGGGCCGACTGTAGCAGTCCTCGGGCCGGGTTCTGGGGTCCCCGGGCTGGGTGCGGGTGCTGCAGCCCCCGGGCCGCCTGTAGATGTCCCCGGGCTGACTGTTCCAGGGTCAGCCAGCACGAAGATGGATTCTGATTCCGGTGAAGGTTTGATAGACGGCTTGCGCAGGCACTCAAGGGAATCGCCAGTTGGTATGGCCTGCCGAGTGGAGCCAATCCGTGCCAGGGCGTCAGCTGCTTCGTTGTCGGCCCGTGGTACGTGGAGGAACTCGCACCCGTCGAAGTGTCCGCTCATCTGCTGGACGAGGAAGCGGTAGCTAGCCATGTTGGCGTCCTTGGCGTCCCAGTCGCCAAAAGATTGTTGGACCACCAAGTCCGAGTCGCCGTAGCACAGAATGCGGCGGATGCCGATCTCCTTGGCTAGCCGGAGCCCATGGACGAGCGCCTCATACTCGGCCACATTGTTGGAGGCAGCAAAGTGGATTTGTAGCGTGTACTTGAGCTTGTCGTCTTTGGGAGAGGTGAGGACGATGCTGGCTCCCAAACCGGTGCGCATCTTTGAGCCATCGAAGTGCATCTGCCAATGCGTGGAATCCGGCGCTGGCGGCAGGTACTGGGTCTCGGCCCAGTTGACTAGGAAGTCGGCCAACACTTGGGACTTGATGGCGGTGCGGGGCTGGTAGAGGATGGGGTGGGGAGCTAGCTCGATAGCCCACTTTGCCACCCGGCCTGATGCATCTATGTTGCCCATGATCTCGGCAAGGGGCGCGGTGCAGACGACCGTGATGGTGTGCTCCTGGAAGTACTGCTTCAGCTTCTTGGCGGCAAAGTACACGCCATAGCACATCTTCTGGTAGTGGGGGTAGTTCTACTTGGAGGCGGACAACACCTCACTCAGGTAGTACACCGGCCTATGGACCGGCTGGGCCTTGCTGTCTTCTGGGCGCTCGACCACAATCACGGTACTGACAACCCGGCTGGTAGTGGCGATGTAGAGGAACATGGGCTCTTTAGCAGCCGGAGTGGCCAGAACAGGCGGTGTGGACAGCATCCGCTTGAGTTGGAGGAAAGCCTCATCCGCCTGGTCGGTCCACTCGAAGCAGGTGGTCTTCTTCATCAGCTGGTACAGAGGGAGGGCCTTCTCGCCCTGCCGACTGATGAACTGGCTGAGAGAGGCTAAGCACCCGGTGAACTTCTGGACGTCCCGCAGCCGGGTCGGCTTCTTCATCCGCTCAATGGCCTTGATCTTCATGGGGTTGTACTCCGAAGACACACTTCTCCGGGTTGAGCTTGATCTGGAAGCAGAGCAGGTTGGCGAAGGTCTCCTTGAGATCCTCCAAAAGGGTGCCGCGCTTCTCCGTCTTCACCACAATGTCGTCCACATAGACATGGGCGTTCCTGCCGAGTTTCTTCAGGAGGGACTTCTGCATGCAGCGCTGAAAGGTGGCGCCGGCATTCCTCAAGCAGAACGTCATGGTGATGTAGCAGAAGGCGCCGAATGGGGTGATGAAGGCGGTCTTTAGTCGTTCAGCCGGATCCAACTTGATCTGATGGTAGCCGGAGTAGGCGTCCAAGAAGGACAGCAGCTCGCAGCCAGCCGTGGAGTCGATCACCTGATCTATCCGGGGCAAGGCAAAAGGGTCCTTGGGGCAGGCTTTGTTGAGGCTAGTGTAGTCGATACACATACGCCACTTGTTGTTCTTCTTCAAAACAAGGACTGGGTTGGCAAGCCAGTCCGGGTAAAACACTTCCATGATGAAGCCAGCTGCCAGGAGCCGGGCGATCTCTTCACCAACGATCCTTCTCTTCTCTTCTGATAGGCGGCGGAGGGGTTGCTTGACCGGTTTTGCATCCGATCTCACATGCAGCTTGTGCTCGGCAAAATCCGTCGGGACACCCGGCATGTCTTTGGGAGACCATGCGAAAATGTCCCAATTCTCACAGAGGAAGTTGATGAGCTCGCTTTCCTATTTGCTGTCAAGGGCGGACCCTATGACAGCGAACTTCTCCGGGTGCACTGGGTCCAAGACGATCTTCTTGGTTTCCTTGGCCGGCTGGAAGGAGACCCCGGTCTCTGCGCCCTTGGGGTCAGATGGAATGGCCGGATGCTCGCTAGCCATAGCCACAGCCCGATCAAGGAGGCGCTTCTCTTCGGCAATGACGAGGGACTCGGCCAGCCGGTTGCTGGCAGCGGCGCACATGAGTGACTTCTGGTAGTCGCCGGCAATGGTGATGATGCCCTTGGGACCCGGCATCTTCATCTTCAGGTAGGCGTAATGTGGCACCGCCATGAATTTGGCCAGTGCAGGCCAGCCCAAGAGCGCGTGGTAGGGGCTATCCAGGTCGTCCACTTTGAACCAGATCGGCTCGCAGCAGAAGTGGGTATTGTCAATTGGGGAGCAGGAAAGCCCGGGGACGATGCCATGGAACACGGTTCGGCTGGGCACGAGCTGCTTCACCTTGATGTCCAGCTTCTCCATGGTGTCGCGGTAGAGGATATTGATGCCGCTGCTGCCGTCTATCAGGATCCGGGAGAAACGGCAGGCTTGCCTCTCCGTTGAGAAGGTGGAGTCCAGCACCATTGCATAAGCACCCGGCGAGGGCATCACGGCAGGGTGGTCATCACGGCTCCAGGAGATGGGCCTCTCGGACCAGTGCATGAACTGGGGGACCTCCGAGGCGACAGCATTCACCTCGCGGTGGTGCTGGCGCCGGCTGTGCTTGTCGTCGGCTTCACTGGTGAAGACGACATAGGTGGCGTTGGCGTCGGGAAACTCGTCTTGGAGCATGCCGACTGGGCGGGGCGCCGGTTGCTGAGGAGCCGGAGCCATTGCGCTGACTGGAGGAGGCGGTAGGCCCTCACCCTTGGCGATTCTGGCGAGCCAGTTGCACTGCCGGGTGGTGTGGTTAGACGGCTTCGCCCCGCTGTGGAACTTGCACGGGGCATCGAGGGTCTGCTCAAAGGAGAAGGCCGGCAGCCAGGCCCCCTTGCCGCCCCGCTGACGCTTGGGGCCGGGTTGGCATGCCGGCTACTCGTCCTCGACGGTCTCCACTTGCCGGTTGCTGGAAGCCGGCTGCTCGGCCTTGCGCTTGTTGTCGTTTGGCTACTGGCGCCGGTTGGAGTCACCGGCCGGCGTTTGGGGAGCCGGCGGGAGCACCTTCCCGGACGCATCAACCCGGATCTCCGATTTCATGGAGGAGTCGGCGGTGGCGTACTTGTCCGCCACGACCAGGAGCTCGTCCAATGTAGCCGGCTTGTCGCACAGAAGCTTGTACTTGAGCAGGGTGCCCTCTCTACACCTGGCGGTGAAGTACTCGATGGTCTGCACCTCGTGCACCCCTTCACAGGAGTTGCGCAGCTCGGCCCAGCGCGTGAGGTAGTCGCGGGTGGACTCGGTCGGGCCCTGAACGCACATGGAGAGCTGGCATGGCTTGGGGGGGCGCTTGTAGGTGCTGGTGAAGTTGCGGATGAAGACGTCGGTGAAGTCGAACCAGCTGTTAACGCTGTAGGGTTTGAGGCTATTCAGCCAGGTCCAGGTCGTGCCCTGGAGCATGAGTGGAACATACTTCACGGCAACGCGCTTGTTGCCATTTGCTATGCTGACCGCCATAGCGTAGTCGGTCAGCCAGTCCTCCGGCTTCACGGAGCCGGTGTACTTGGGAGTGTCTCGGGGGAGCGAGAACCCTTTGGGGAAGGGCTCGTCGCGGATGCGGGGGCCGAAGCAGGCCGGGCCGACAGTGTCCTCCTCCTCGACCGCCAGGGACCGAGCCAGCTGCTCGATCCGGTGGCGGGCATCATTCTCGCCGACTCCTTCACGGGGGCATAGCCGGCCCCCGAGAATCGGGTGGTCAACCGGCGCCGGAGAGGCCGGCCTCTCCCTGCGAGGGGGAGGCGGACGCTCATCCTGCTGGCGCCGGTCCTCCACTCTTGGAGGAACTTGCCGGCTGTTGACAACCGTCAGGCGGGTCCGTCGGCTGCGGCTGGCGGCCGGCTCCAGGTTCCGCTGGCCGCGGTCGCCGCCGCTAGGGGACCGGGAGGTCGCTCCATGCTCGCGACGGGGTGGAGGGTTCCATTCCGGGAGCTCGGCCTGCCGGCCGGCTCCCACCACGCGTCTTGTAGCGTGTTCGCAGTGTCGAGGAGTTCCTGGAGGCGGTCTAGCTGACTGCGCCGTTCATCGCCCTCCAGGTTCTCGAGTTCTTCTGCTGCCGCTTGTGCGGCGCGCAGTTTCTGCACGGGGGTGTTGTAGATTGGGCGTCCGACCCCCAGCATGCTGGCGATGGCCGCGCCGCGTCGCCGGATGGCGCCGGCTCGGCTAGCCTCAGCCGCAGCCGGCGTGCCGCCAGCTATGCGGTCGATCTCGCGCTGGTTGGCCTCAGTGCGGCGCTTCATGGCCGCCATCTTGGTGGCGCTGTCGAGGAGCTTGACGCGAATTTCTTCTAGCGCCGCCGCGTCGGCGTTGGCTCCGACGGGGGCCGCCAGGTCCTGCATCGCTGCTCGCAACGGATCCTGGATGGCCCCGTTAGAGACCTGGTTGTGGCCCGTGACCAGCACCTCCGCAACGATGCCGGCGTCGGCGTTGCTGGCGACAGGAGGGAGCGGAAAGTCAACGACCACCACGTCGGCGGGGAACCCATCAGTGGAAGCCGCGGTGGAGATGGTGAGCTTCTCGAAAAGCTCGAAGAGGGGGTCGATGGAGCGGAGGGCCTCAGCATCGGAGGCGGGCTCGTCGGAGAGGTTTGCCTTGCCGAAGAGGTCGACAAAGCAGCTCGCAGGGCAGGCTGCCCCCGCATCGGGTAGTGCGCTGGTGCAAGGGCAAGCAGGCGCGCCGAGCTGGTTGATCAGGCCGGCCGCGACGTGCTCGCCGGAGAGGAAGAGGGTTCCCGTCCAGAACATGTCTCCGGCCGAGGCTGCGTTAGGCCCCACGGTGGGCGCCAACTGTTGGGGTATTCTCGCGACAGATGCCAGGGAGTGGCTTATCGTGGATGGGGCCAAGAGGACGTTGTCGGGCCCTGGAAGCGGGAATGAGCTCGAGCTCGATTGCACACAAGACGTACCCAGGTTCGGGGCTCTCCGGGGAGATAACACCCCTAGTCCTGCTCTGTGGGGTCTCCACATGATGGCTAGGATCAAATGGTGGCTACAAGGTTGCTCCTTGAGCTGCGCTGCTAGAGGAGGAAGAAGGGCAGAGCTGCTACCTTGCTCTCCCTAGCTATGGTGTGTGTGAATGGCGTGTGGGCTGAACCCTTTGCATGGGTGATCCTAGGGGGCTTATATAGGCCTGCCCCCCAGGGGTACAATGGTAACACGGCCGGGTGTAGGACCCGGACGTCAGTGTCTTGGGTCGCCGGGTTCTCCGTCGGCTGCTGGGGCCCGCCGCCGGAGGGCCCCGCCGGCTGCCAAGAATCCGGCCGACAGGTAGGGCCCATCGCCTGCGGGCCATGTTGATTGCCTTTTGCTGTAGCATCGTACTTGATGACGGGGGCCGCGTCAGGAGTCGTATGGCCACAGTCTCGCCGTCTGACGGGTTGGTGGCCGCTTGGTCAGTGCATGCTATAGCCATGCTCCATCTCGTCGGAGCAGGTGAGTGCAGACTTCAAGGGGAGGGGGAAGGTCACCTGCTGGGGGCCGGTGCGCCCCCGAAGCCACCATTCAGGAATGTGCCGTCTTCCGGGAGCTCACGGACAGGTAGGGCCCGCCGCCTGCGGGCCGTACTGATTGCCTTTTGCTGTAGCAGGGCCCTTGCTGACGGGGGCCATGCTGAGGGTCGCATGGCTACAGTCCTGCGTATGGCAGGTGGGTGACCGCTTGGTCAGCTCGCACTGTAGCCATGCCCCCTGGGATTTGGGGGTGAGGGTGGCCCTGTAGCCACGCTCCGTCTCATCGTAGTGGTTAAGTGCAGACTCCGAGGGAAGGAGGGTCCGTCTGCTAGGAGCCGGCCTCCCCCGAAGCCACCTCCTAAGGGTGCTCCGCCTTCTGGGAGCCAGCCGCTTGGGCCCGGCCGTCCCGAGGAGCCAGCCGCGTGTTTGGAAGGCGTGAGGGGCTTTGCTAGCCCCGATGTCTTGAAATGATAAGGGATGTGGATGAGGCTACCTGTGGTCAATCCCTCCGACAGGCGTCTTACTGGCCCTGGGGGTGGTGACCAGGGCACCGCTGAGTTGTTCCCTCTGTGCCCCTTCTTCGCAGCCTCTCCACTCTTGATCTTGTCAGGCTGCGCCCGGCAGGTCCTGACGAGGTCGGGCTGGGCTTCCGCTCAGGCACTCCTTTTGCCATCTTCACCTCTTGTCGCAGTTCCTAGGAGGAGAGGGACAAGAAAGGGATTACGGGGCACTTATCTTTTTTCAGTCTAAAATATGTAGGCATTTGCCAAACTTTAGTCTAAAATATGTAATCTGCTTTATCCATGTTTGTGTCCAGTAAGATTTGTATTTGCTTATCGCATATTAATGAAAAAGACAAGCCTTGTCGGGTACTTGTGCATGTGTCATGTCCATGCAGAGGCGAGATGCCTCTATACGTTTAAGTAAACAAGTTTTCTCTGGCAAGCTATCTTGCCGGTGCCTTTCGTTTGTTGCCGCGGGGCTTGTCCTGCCGGGCACAAAACCATGGAAAGGGACCAGCTCCTCGTCGAACCCCCTCCGTCAAAGGCTACTACAACCACCCTGACCGAAGCAACATTCGGGATGCAGGACAGGAGCACCCATGCTTCAAAGGTGACGAGGTTTACATATGCACAAGTTTTCACCTTACAGAACATGTATGGATAAGAAATAACTTATCTGCTTGGCTTGTCTGGGACAGATATGTAGGCTTGTCTTCATTTCTTCTCTTCAGGACCAGGTCCAAGGCAAGAACCCTGCAGCTTAGTGTAGAGGAAAACAATGCTACATGTGCCCTGATCTACATGATCATGCTATGTTCATGTTATCCTTATGCATGCATGCAAGTTTTGGGGGCCCCCAGTGTAACACCCCCAGTGGTTAGCCACAGTAATCCCACTTTTGGTTATGCCATGTCATCATGTTTAACAGTGCATGATCATCATTAACATCGTATTGCATTTCAACTCCTAAGTCAAAATCCAAATTTAAATGAAAGTGGAAAATAAAAGCTGTCCAACATAGAAACTAAATTGTTCATTAAATAGCAAATAAATCAGAGACAATTCTAAAATTGAAACCAACATCATTGGAGTTGGGTTAGTGACTCAAACATCCCCAAACAGTGATTAAAGACAATATTTAATTACCTTTTATTTAATCTAAAATAAATATGAAAAGATATTTACCCCAAACTAGTTTTTGGTGGTAGGATATATTGTGCTGTGATTTGTGGGCCAGCTCTCATATTTTACAAAACTCTAATGGGGGCCACACATTTTGCAAAACAGTAAAGAAAAAGAAAAGACAAAAGAAAAACAAAACAGAAAAAGAAAAAGAGAAACACCCCCCCTCCCCCCGGCGCAACTGGGCCCCAGCCCAGCTGGCCCATGCCGGCCCACCCCCACTCTCCCTTATCCCCCTGGACCCCGAACACTAACCCCAAGCCCCGATCCATTCCCCCCCTAATCCCCTCCTCCATCCTCCCCGGCGCCCGACGCCGCCACCGCCGCCCGGACCCCGCCGCCGGCGCCGCCTCCTCGCTGTGCCCACCATCCTCCCCGCGCCCCGCTGCCAGTGCCCTACCGCCGCTGTGAGGCCCCTTCTCCTCCCCTCCTCCTTCCCCGCCTCCGGCCGCCGCCCGCGCCCCCGCACCGCGCGCGCGCTCCGGCCACGCCCGGCCCGCTCACCGCGCGCTCGCCTCGCCTCCGTCTCCGCGTGCGCGCGCACGCGCCCGCCGCTCGCCGCTTCCCGCCCGCTTCGGCCACGCCACCGCGCCACCCCACGCCGCCGCCCGCGCCACTCCGGCCTCCCCTGCTCTGGCGCCAGCCGGATCCGCCGCCCCAGCCTCCGGCCCCGCTTGCGCTGGCCCGTGCCCGCGCTCGCCGCGGCCCCCGCGCCGCCTGCGTCCCCTCGGTCCGCGCCCGCCGCCCGCTCGTCCGGAGCCCGCGCGCGCGCTATGCGAGCCCGGACATGTCCGGTGCCCGCACAGGCCGGCCCGGACACGTCCGCCCGCTGCCCCTGACCAGTGGGGCCCACGGCCCAGAACTGTTTTTAAAAAAAGTTAATAAAATAATTAATTAGTAAAATAATTAAGTTAATTAATCCTGTTTAATTAGTCTAATTAATTAGTTAGTTTAATTAATTAGCAATTAATTAGCTAAACCCTAATTAGCCTAATGTGACAATGACAGGTGGGACCCACTGGTCCTGACGTCATGCTGACGTCAGCAGACACTGTTCTGGATAATGTTGATTTAATAAAATAATTAAATTCCAGAAAATTGATTTAACCTTTGAAAAATCATATCTTTTAATCCGTAACTCAGATCGAAAAACTTTGTACATGAAAGTTGCTCAGAACGACGAGACGAATCCGAATACGCGGTCCGTTCATCCGTCACGTGTCCCTAACTACCTGAACATGGAACCATTCCCCTCCGGTCATCTGTCCGACAAATGTCCGAAACCGGGAATACTTTCCCGGATGAATTCCCCCTTCGCTAGTATCACCCGGCACTGCGTTAGATCACCTCTGTCACCGCGTATTGCCATGTTATGCTTTGTGTTGCTCATGTTAGCTGTGTGTTTATACTGTTTCCTCCCCCTCTTCTCTCTCGATAGACCCCGGTACCGTCGCAGTTCCCCGAGACCGACGCCGCTCCGGAGCCCGAAGATACCATTGACGACCTTGCCCTTGCCGCCGAGCAACCAGGCAAGCCCCCCCCCCCTCTTTGATCATCCCGATATCGCCCATTCTATTTTCTCATGCTTGCATTAGAATTGCTGCTGCTGCTGCTTTACCTATTCTGATGCATAGCCTGTTTATCGTAACCTGCTGTTGATAATTACCTGCATAACCTAAACTGCTTAGTATAGGCTGGGTAGAGACCTATCAGTGACCCCACGTATCCCGACTGCCGCGCTGGATCGTCAGAAGACCCGATCAATGGGATTAAAGACCAGGCCCCGACACCGCACATCACCCCCCCTTAGTTGCAACGACACTGCAGCGTTACTATCGAGTGCTGAGGGTGATACCTCGTGTAGCACTTCTGATGTTAACTCTGTAGAGTAGCTATTCGGTCGTGGTCATCGAGGGTGATTCCTCCTTCACCGCTTCCGATAACGACGCCGTCGTACAACACCTCAAGTGTGAACCAAGTGACGGTGATTCCTCCGAGTTCACCTTGACGATTACATCGAGTAGGAATCCAACGAGGGTGATACCTCGGATTCCCCTGATGTTATGGACACACGGATACTTGGACTTTACACTGTTACTTAGAAAGGCGGGTCGGCCCTGAGGGGTACCCGCGTGCGCCTGAGAGGCGAGTGTTGTGAAGACGGGTGCCTGTATGGTGACCGAGTGATGAATACGAGGCGCGGCCGGGCATTCTTAACCCTTGCAGCAAGTCCTCGAGACGGGGCGACGGGGTCACATCTTTCGTGAGTCTCTGCTCGTTACCGCAAGCCCTAGTCCATTAACGATTTGGATATTTGATCCGAGTAGGTCTCTGGCCTGATAGCACTAACCATCACGTGGGCATAGTATGGGCGTTCTGCATCGTATGCATCAGCCGAAAGCTCTGTCAGACGTCCAGTTCAGCATGGCGGCACGGTCGGATCGTGTCGGCCACCCGAGGCGATGCTGGTATCCACCCTGTGCGCAACGACCCAGAGGGCGAGGGGCGATGGCCAAGACCCCCTTGCGCTTAGGATGTAGACCGGCGGGGACCTCTCTGCTGAGCTGTAGGTAGGGTTGCGATGTGTCATTTGGCCGAGGCCGGGCATGACCCAGGAAACTGTGTCCGGCCGGAGTTAATCGAGCGTGTTGGGTAAGTTGGTGCACCCCTACAGGGAAGAAAACTTCTATCGATAGCCAGTCCTATGGTAAAGGACACTCGGAGTTGTATCCTGATTGATACAATTTTAGAACTGAATACTTGGGTACTATGGCTCTGGGATTGCTTCTCGCAGGGAGTCGAGAAGGGATCTCCGGACGAGGTTGATGACTGTATGGCTCTGGGATTGCTTTCTCGCAGGGAGTCGAGAAAGGATCTTTGGGTGAGGTTGAGACTTATTACTACTGCTACTTTATATTGATCTGTTCTACTCTCTTCTATTGCTGTAAGACCGCTGAAGATGCTAGTCTTCGATAGGACTAGGCCTTCTCTCTATTCTGGCATTTCTGCAGCCCAGTCCACATATACAGCCTCCCCTTGAAAATGTTGCATATGTAGTGTAGATCCTTGCTTGCTGAGTACTTCTGAGTACTCACGGTTGCTTTGTTTTCCTTTTCTCCCCATATCAGTTTGTCGTATCAAGATGACAGAGCCCCCTGAGACAGATGCCCCGTTGCTCGACTACTACTACTACCCAGCGGATGGATACTACTACGAGTTGACTGACGACCAGGAGTAGGATCGGAGGGTCCCAGGCAGGAGGCCTACGCCTTTCGATCGTAGTGTTTTATTTTGCCCCACCTTTCTAAAGGCCTTGCTGTTTCTATTTCATATCTGTACTCAGATATCTGATGCTTCCGCTGACGCTTGTTCGCAAGCTTATGTATTCGAGCCCTCAAGGCCCCTGGCTTGTAATATAAAGCTTGTATGACTTTATTTATGTTTTAGAGTTGTGTTGTGATATCTTCCCATGAGTCCTTAGGCTTGATCGTGTGCATTTGCGTGTATGATTAGTGCACGATTGAGCCGGGGGCGTTGCAAGTTGGTATCCGAGCCGACTGACTGTAGGAACCCCCTTTCCAACTCCTTGGCCGAAGTTGAGTCTAGTGGTCCAAAACTATTTTACTAACTTGGCTGTGTGGCTTACGGGCCCACGTCGCCAATTGGGAGGTATTAGGATCTTTTACTCCTCAGCCTTTACTCTGGGACTCTGATCTCTCTTCTACTCGGGTTAAAATTTTACTAACTCCAACATTAGGATCTCTTAATCACATTCTCCCGGAGAGCTGGATATTCGCAACTGATCCTTTCCTTGGAACGATTAGCCTGATAATCATCATTTTCCTTTCCTTGTTTGTTTAACCTTTCCTTTATAAGTATCTTACGCTTCTCACCTTGTCATTTGACACTTTTGGAATCTCCCGGAAAAATGTGTCGTGTTCAGCGTCAACATTTTGAGTTCTTTCGAGATGTTAATTGAATTCATGAACGGCAATGCCATCCTTGCCCCTCGCTGATCTGTGTTATCATCGTCAATCTCTTTGACTACCTGCCCATGAATTGCCGTTAACCCAGAACGAGTTCAGGCTATTCTTGACTGGACTCCTCCGAAGAATGTCAAGCAAGTGAGAAGTTTTCTCGGCCTTGCAAGTTATTGCCATCATTTTGTCGAGAATTTTTCAAAGATTGCCAAGCCTTTGACTGATCTGCTTCACAAAGGCGTTAAGTTCGAATGGACAGAAAAATGTCAGGAAAGTTTTCAAGCACTCAAAGACAAGCTAACATCTGCCCCAGTACTATCTCCTCCAGATACCCGCAAAGACTTTGTGATCTATTGTGACGCATCCCGTGAAGGATTAGGCTGTATCCTAATGCAAGAACGTAAAGTGATTGCTTATGGCTCTCGTCAGTTGCGCCCACATGAAGAGAATTATCCGGTACATGATCTAGAACTAGCTGCTGTGATCTATGCATTGCAGTTGTGGTGACATTACCTCCTCGGTAATCGTTGCGAGATCTACACAGATCATAAAAGTCTGAAGTACTTGTTCACTCAACCTTCTCTAAACCTCCGTCAGCAAAGATGGATGGAGGCCATTGCGGACTATGATTTGGGTATATCCTATACCCCTGGTAAGGCTAACGTGATGGCTGATGCCATAAGCCGCAAGTCCTATTGCGACAACCTCATGGTTAGGCGAGCTCAACCTCGTATTTTTGAACAACTATGCAAGCTGAATCTCCGTATTGTCCCACAGGGCTCTCTAAATAACCTTGTGATACAACCAGATCTTGAGAAAGCTGTTAAGAATGCGCAAGCTAAAGATGCTGAAATTGATCTGATGAAGAAAGACCTTCACCTTGTAAAGTACAGGGATTTCTCGCTGTCTGAAGATGGAACCTTGTATTTCAGAAACCGCATTGTGGTACCTCGCTTCGAGCTTATGACTGACAAAGTCATGAAGGAGGCACATGATACCCCACTGTCTATTCATCCGGGTAGCACCAAGATGTATCGTGATCTCCGTCAAAGGTACTGGTGGTCTAAAATGAAGCAGGATATTGCTCGATATGTTGCTGAATGTGATGTTTGTCGTCGCGTTAAAGCAGAACATCAGAAACCAGCTGGAATTCTGCAACCACTTCCTATTCCTCTATGGAAATGGGATAAGGTTCAGATGGATTTCGTTACAGGACTTCCCAGGTCACAGAAGGGTCACGATGCTATTCTTGTCGTCGTCGACCAACTCTCTAAAGTTGCACACTTTCTGCCCGTCAAGGAAACTATCACTGCTAGTCAGTTAGCAGAGTTGTATATCTCCAGAATTGTTTCACTCCATGGTATTCCGAAGGAGATCAGTTCGGACCGTGGCAGTCTTTTCACCTCCAAGTTCTGGGAAAGTTTCTAAGAAGCTATGGGAACTCATATTACCTGGAGTTCAGCTTATCATCCCCAATCCCAAGGCCAAGTCGAACGAGTTAATCAGGTTCTTGAAGACATGCTTCGAGCTTGTGTTATTTCTTTCGGTAAGAAGTGGGAAGAATCTCTTCCATATGCCGAGTTCTCTTATAACAACGGCTATCAAGCCAGCTTGAAAATGGCCCCCTTCGAAGTACTCTATGGACGTAAGTGTCGAACCCCTCTGAATTGGTCAGAAACTGGGGAACGAACGCTCATTGGACCGGATATTATTCAACACGCCGAAGAACAAGTCCGTATCGTTCGAAAAAATCTCAAGGCGGCTCAGGACCGCCAGAAGAGCAACTATGATCGCAAACGATGGGGTTTGACTTATCAACCTGGTGATCAAGCTTATCTTCGTGTCACTCCTATGAAGGGCACTCACCGTTTTGGAATCAAGGGCAAGCTAGCTCCGTGCTACATTGGTCCTTTCCGCATAATTGCTAGACGTGGTCAAGTGGCGTATAAATTGGAGTTGCCGCCGCAATTCTCTCATATCCACGACGTCTTCCATGTGTCGCAACTTCGTCAATGCTTCAAAGAATCTCCGCACCGAGCTGTGGATCACGAAATGCTCGAATTGCATGATGATCTTTCTTATAAGGAGCATCCGATCCGCATTCTCGATGAAGCTGAACGTCGGACCCGTCAGAAGGTTACCAAGTTCCTCAAAGTGCAGTGGTCAAATCATACTGAAGATGAAGCCACTTGGGAACGCGAGGATAATCTTCGTGCGGAATACCCCGAACTTTTTCCTTCTACCTCTTAATTCTCGGGACGAGAATTCTTGTTAGTAGAGGAGATTTGTAACACCCCCAGTGGTTAGCCATAGTAATCCCACTTTTGGTTATGCCATGTCATCATGTTTAACAGTGCATGATCATCATTAACATCGTATTGCATTTCAACTCCTAAGTCAAAATCCAAATTTAAATGAAAGTGGAAAATAAAAGTTGTCCAACATAGAAACCAAATTGTTCATTAAATAGCAAATAAATCAGAGACAATTCTAAAATTGAAACCAACATCATTGGAGTTGGGTAAGTGACTCAAACATCCCCAAACAGTGATTAAAGACAATATTTAATTACCTTTTATTTAAACTAAAATAAATATGAAAAGATATTTACCCCAAACTAGTTTTTGGTGGTAGGATATATTGTGCTGTGATTTGTGGGCCAGCTCTCATATTTTACAAAACTCTAATGGGGGCCACACATTTTGCAAAACAGTACATAAAAAGAAAAGACAAAAGAAAAACAAAACAGAAAAAGAAAAAGAGAAACACCCCCCCTCCCCCCGGCCCAACTGGGCCCCAGCCCAGCTGGCCCATGTCGGCCCATCCCCACTCTCCCTTATCCCCCTGGACCCCGAACCCTAACCCCAACCCCCGATCCATCCCCCCCCCCACGATCCCCTCCTCCATCCTCCCCGGCGCCCGACGCCGCCGCCGCCGCCCGGACCCCGCCACCGGCGCCGCCTCCTCGCCGTGCCCACCATCCTCCCCGCGCCCCGCTGCCAGTGCCCTACCGCCGCTGTGAGGCCCCTTCTCCTCCCCCTCCTCCTTCCCCGCCTCCGGCCGCCGCCCGCGCCCCCGCACCGCGCGCGCGCTCTGGCCGCGCCCGGCCCGCTCACCGCGCGCTCGCCTCGCCTCCGTCACCGCGTGCGCGCGCACGCGCCCGCCGCTCGCCGCTTCCCGCCCGCTTCGGCCGCGCCACCGCGCCACCCCACACCGCCGCCCGCGCCGCTCCGGCCTCCCCTGCTCCGGCGCCGGCCGGATCCGCCGCCCCAGCCTCCGGCCTCGCTTGCGCTGGCCCGTGCCCGCGCTCGCCGCGGCCCCCGCGCCGCCTGCGTCCCCTCCGTCCGCGCCCGCCGCCCGCTCGTTCGGAGCCCGCGCGCGCGCTATGCGAGCCCGGACATGTCCGGTGCCCGCACAGGCCGGCTCGAACACGTCCGCCCGCTGCCCCTGACCAGTGGGGCCCACGGCCCAGAACTGTTTAAAAAAAATAAAAAATAAAAATAGTTAATAAAATAAATAATTAGTTAATTAATTAAGTTAATTAATCCTGTTTAATTAGTCTAATTAATTAGTTAGTTTAATTAATCAGTAATTAATTAGCTAAACCCTAATTAGCCTAATGTGAGAATGACAGGTGGGACCCACTGGTCCTGACGTCATGCTGACATCATGCTGACATCAGCAGACACTGTTCTGGATAATGTTGATTTAATAAAATAATCTAATTCTAGAAAATTGATTTAAACTTTGAAAAATCATATCTTTTAATCCGTAACTCAGATCGAAAAACTTTGTACATGAAAGTTGCTCAGAACGACGAGACGAATCCGAATTCGCGGTTCGTTCGTCCGTCACGTGTCCCTAACTACCTGAACATGGAACCGTTCCCCTCTGGTCATCTGTCCGACAAATGTCCGAAACCGGGAATACTTTCCCGGATGAATTCCCCCTTCGCTAGTATCACCCGGCACTGCGTTAGATCACCTTTGTCACCGCGTATTGCCATGTTATGCTTTGTGTTGCTCATGTTAGCTGTGTATTTATACTGTTTCCTCCCCCTCTTCTCTCTCGATAGACCCCGGTACCATCGCAGTTCCCCGAGACCGACGCCGCTCCGGAGCCCGAAGATACCATTGACGACCTTGCCCTTGCCGCCGAGCAACCAGGCAAGCCCCCCCCCCCTTTGATCATCCCGATATCGCCCATTCTATTTTCTCATGCTTGCATTAGAATTGCTGCTGCTGCTGCTTTACCTATTCTGATGCATAGCCTGTTTATCGTAACCTGCTGTTGATAATTACCTGCATAACCTAAACTGCTTAGTATAGGCTGGGTAGAGACCTATCAGTGACCCCACTTATCCCGACTGCCGCGCTGGATCGTCAGAAGACCCGATCAATGGGATTAAAGACCAGGCCCCGACACCGCACATCACCCCCCCTTAGTTGTAACGACACTGCAGCGTTACTATCGAGTGCCGAGGGTGATACCTCGTGTAGCACTTCTGATGTTAACTCTGTAGAGTAGCTATTCGGTCGTGGTCATCGAGGGTGATTCCTCCTTCACCGCTTCCGATAACGACGCCGTCGTACAACACCTCAAGTGTGAACCAAGTGAGGGTGATTCCTCCGAGTTCACCTTGACGATTACATCGAGTAGGAATCCAACGAGGGTGATACCTCGGATTCCCCTGATGTTATGGACACACGGGTACCTGGACTTTACACTGTTACTTAGAAAGGCGGGTCGGCCCTGAGGGGTACCCGCGTGCGCCTGAGAGGCGAGTGTTGTGAAGATGGGTGCCTGTATGGTGCCCGAGTGATGAATACGAGGCGCGGCCGGGCATTCTTAACCCTTGCAGCAAGTCCTCGAGACGGGGCGACGGGGTCACATCTTTCGTGAGTCTCTGCTCGTTACCGCAAGCCCTAGTCCATTAACGATTTGGATATTTGATCCGAGTAGGTCTCTGGCCTGATAGCACTAACCATCACGTGGGCATAGTATGGGCGTTCTGCATCGTATGCATCAGCCGAAAGCTCTGTCAGACGTCCAGTTCAGCATGGCGGCACGGTCGGATCGTGTCGGCCACCCGAGGCGATGCTGGTATCCACCCTGTGCGCA
Source organism: Thinopyrum elongatum (assembly GCA_011799875.1). Classification (NCBI taxonomy): domain Eukaryota; kingdom Viridiplantae; phylum Streptophyta; class Magnoliopsida; order Poales; family Poaceae; genus Thinopyrum; species Thinopyrum elongatum. Next base: position 467,737,050 of record CM022300.1, read on the forward strand.
ACGACCCGGAGGGCGAGGGGCGATGGCCAAGACCCCCTTGCGCTTAGGATGTAGACCGGTGGGGACCTCTCTGCTGAGCTGTAGGTAGGGTTGCGATGTGTCGTTTGGCCGAGGCCGGGCATGACCAAGGAAAGTGTGTCCCGCCGGAGTTAATCGAGTGTGTTGGGTAAGTTGGTGCACCCCTGCAGGGAAGAAAACTTCTATCGATAGCCGGTCCTACGGTAAAGGACACTCGGAGTTGTATCCTGATTGATACAATTTTAGAATTGAATACTTGGATACTATGGCTCTGGGATTGCTTCTCGCAGGGAGTCGAGAAGGGATCTCCGGACGAGGTTGATGACTGTATGGCTCTGGGATTGCTTTCTCACAGGGAGTCAAGAAAGGATCTCTGGGTGAGGTTGAGACTTATTACTACTGCTACTTTATATTGATCTGTTCTACTCTCTTCTATTGCTGCAAGACCGCTGAAGATGCTAGTCTTCGATAGGACTAGGCCTTCTCTCTATTCTGGCATTTCTGCAGCCCAGTCCACATATACAGCCTCCCCTTGAAAATGTTGCATATGTAGTGTAGATCCTTGCTTGCTGAGTACTTCTGAGTACTCACGGTTGCTTTGTTTTCCTTTTCTCCCCATATCAGTTTGTCGTATCAAGATGACGGAGCCCCCTAAGACAGATGCCCCGTCGCTCGACTACTACTACTACCTAGCGGATGGATACTACTACTACCTAGCGGATGGATACTACTACGAGTTGACTGACGACCAGGAGTAGGATCGGAGGGTCCCAGGCAGGAGGCCTACGCCTTTCGATCGTAGTGTTTTATTTTTACCCCGCCTTTCTAAAGGCCTTTCTGTTTCTATTTCATATCTGTTCTCAGATATCTGATGCTTCCGCTGACGCTTGTTCGCAAGCTTATGTATTCGAGCCCTCGAGGCCCCTGGCTTGTAATATAAAGCTTGTATGACTTTATTTATGTTTTAGAGTTGTGTTGTGATATCTTCCCGTGAGTCCTTAGGCTTGATCATGTGCATTTGCGTGTATGATTAGTGCACGATTGGGCCAGGGCGTCACACCCAGCGCTTCATTTATTTATCTGTTGCTCAGGGTCTGCGTCTGGCTTTGTACAAAGGGTTACATGCAACATCGGCAATGCTTGTACAAAAGGGTGGCTGCCGGGCAGGGCCCGACAGCCACGCCTTACGGGTAGAACTTACGGAGATGCTCAATGTTCCATGAATTTTGCAATCGAATGCCATCTCCGGTCTCCAGACGGACAGTGCCCGGTCTGGTGACTCGTCCCACCCAGTAAGGACCTTCCCACTTCGGCGTCAACTTGTTTGCACCCTTGGCGGACTGAACGCGCCTAAGTACAAGGTCGCCTTCGTCAAGGCTCCGGGCATGAACCCTACAGCTATGACAGCGACGCAGGGCTTGCTGGTATCGTGCAGCACGTATAGCAGCCCGGAGACGGTTGTCCTCAAGTAGCACAGCGTCGTCACGCCGGTGCCGTTCTTGCGCTACTTCATCGTAGGCAAGCACTCGAGGTGACCCGTATATGAGTTCCGTGGGGATAACTGCTTCTGCCCCATAGACTAGGGAGAAGGGAGTCTGGCCGGTAGCTCGATTTGTGTCATACAGAGGGACCAAAGAACCATCGGCAGCTCGTCGGTCCATCGCCTGCCACACTTCCGCAGCTTGTCAAATGTTCTTGTCTTGAGTCCTCGCAGCACTTCAGCGTTTGCCCTCTCAACTTGCCCGTTGCTCCTGGGATGGGCAACAGAGGTGAATGAGATCTTGCTTCCGAGGGCTTGAACGTATTGCATGAAGGTGCGGCTCGTGAACTGGGTGCCGTTGTCTGTGATGACTCTGGCAGGTACTCCGAAGCGGCACACCAGTCCTTTCAAGAACTTGATAGTTGACTATGCAATCACCTTCCTCACAAGCTCTACTTCCGACCACTTTGTGAACTTGTCGATGGCGACATACAAGAACTCAAAGCCCCCAGTGGCACGGGGGAAGGGGCCCAAAATGTCGAGCCCCCAGACCAAAAAGGGCCATGACAAAGGGATCGTCTGGAGATCTTGGGCAGGCTGATGGATATTCTTGGAGTGGAACTGGCAGGCTTCACATCTGGTGACTAGCTCGATTGCATCTTGGAGGGCCGTGGGCCAATAGAATCCTTGTGGGAAAGCTTTTCCAACCAAGGCCCTCGATCCAATATGAGAGCCGCACATGCCTCCGTGTATCTCTGCCAACAGTTCCTTTCCTTCTTCCCGGCAAATGCACTTCAATTTCACACCGTTGGGCGTTCTTCTGTATAGTGTGCTATCGACAAACTGATACATACTGGCCCTCCGGGCTACTCTTTCAGCTTCTTCTTGCTCTTTGGGAAGTTCTCCTGTTTGGAGGTACTGGACTATGTGATGTGCCCAAGTTGGAGCCTAGGGCTCGACAACAAGGATTAGCGGCACCTCCTCATTCGTGGGAGTGCATGCCTCAACCGCAAGGGCTAATCGCTCGGCGGGAGGGTGCTGCTCACCAAGCGAAGTGGAGTTATCCCCGCCAACCTCTCTGCTGGGGGCTTCAGGAAGCTCTGCCGGGAGAGGCTTGCCGGAGTCCAGTTTCCTCCTCTTTCTAGCCATTGTTGTTGGGGATATTGAGGTTGAGTCAGGTGGAGAACAAAAGTTCCTGGTTCCACAGGAAGCTTTTGCGCAGCGCACTTTGACAGATAATCAGCAGTGTTGTTTTCCACACGCGGCACATGCTGTGTTTGCAATCCGTCAAAGCGCTCCTCCAGCTTTCTCACTTCCTCCACATAAGCCTCCATCAATGGACTTTGGTAATCCTTATTCACTTGCCTCACCACGAGCTGCGAGTCTCCTTGAATTACCAACTTCTTGATTCTCAACTCTATTGCAATCCTGAGCCCGGCAAGGAGTCCTTCATACTCAGATGTATTGTTGGTAGCTTCCTCCCGGGGGAAATGCATTTGGACCACGTACTTGAGGTGCTCCCCAGTAGGTGCGACGAGGAGCACGCCAGCTCCCGCACCTTGTACGGAGAAGGCACCATCAAAGTACATGACCCATTCTTGGGGCGCTTCCTTGCCGGGGATGACTATTTCCAGTGCTTGCTCGTTAGGGGTAGGTGTCCACTCTGCAATAAACTCCGCCAACGCTCTGCTCTGGATAGTCGAGGTGGTTTCATACTTCTATCCAAAGCTTGATAATTCCAGTGCCCATTCAACTATCCTGCCGGTGGCTTCAGGGTTTCTCAATATGCGTTGTAGGGGAAAATGGGTGACAACCGTGATCTCGTGGGCTTGGAAGTAGTGGCACAGTTTCCTTGAGGCCATGATGAGGCCAAAGATCAACTTTTGCACGCCAGAATACATCGATCTGGCCCCCTGCAGTAGGGAGCTGACAAAGTAAACTGGCCGCTGCACCACCTTCTTCCTCTCCACAGTCTTGGAGTTGCCTTCCCTGCCCTGCTCTTCTTCCTCTTGATCTGTGCTCAATCTTGCCACGACTGGTTCACTTCCTTCCCCGGGAAGGGCAGTGGCCGCTGCTCCTCCTCCTTCTACTTCCTGCTGTGCCACCAGGGCTGCACTAACCACTTGATTGGTTGCCGCTAGATATAGCAGCAATGGTTCTCGCGTTTAGGAGCAACCAGAGTGGGAACAGAGGAAAGGTAAGTCTTCAAGTCTTGTAGCACTGCCTCTGCCTCCGGGGTCCACTTCATGGGCCCTGCCTTCTTCAAGATTTTGAAGAATGGTAGGGCGCATTCGGCGGACATGGAGATGAACCTTCTCAACGCAGCAACACATCCAGTTAAACGCCTTACGTCCTTGACTGTCCTGGGTTCTTGAATCTGCTGAATCGCTCTGATCTTGTCGGGGTTGGCCTCTATCCCTCGATGAGACACAAAGAAGCCAAGCAGCTTGCCGGAGGGAATGCCAAACACGCATTTCTCTAGGTTAAGCTTCAGGTTAATCTTACGAAGATCCACAAAGGTCTCTTCCAAATCTTGAATGAGAGTTGATCTATCCTTGATCTTGACCACAATGTCATCCATGTAAGCTTCAATATTTCAGTGCAAATGGGGCTCAAAGCCAATCTGCACGGCTCTTGCAAAGGTGGACCCGGCGCTCTTTAACCCGAAGGGCATTCGTACAAAGCAGTACGTGCCGCATGGGGTTATGAACGCGGTCTTCTCCTCATCTTCCTTAGACATGAATATCTGGTGGTACCCAGAGTAAGCGTCCAAGAAGGAGAGCAGGTCACACCCGGAGGTGGAATCCACAATCTGATCGATGCGCGGCAAGGGGAATGGGTCCTTCGGGCACACCTTATTTAGATCTGTGAAATCTATGCAGAGCTTCCACTTCCCATTCGCCTTGCGCACCACCACTGGATTAGCCAACCATGTTGGGTGCAACACTCCCCTGACCAAACCAGCAGCTTCAAGTTTCTTGATCTCTTCGGCAATGAATTGCTGCCGCTCCAAAGCTTGCTTCCGGACCTTCTGCTTGATGGGCCGGGCATGAGGGCAGACAACAAGGTGGTGCTCGATTACCTCCCTAGGAACACCATGGATGTCAGATGGTTGCCAGGCAAACACATCGACATTCGCCCGTAGGAAGGTAACGAGCGCACTTTCCTATTTGTCGTCAAGGGTGGAGCTGATGGTGAATGTACCATCAGCGCCAACCAGCCCTGCCGGTACCTTCTTCACAGTAGGTGAAACAACCTTTGATCTCTTGCTATTGGAACTTTTCGACAAGTCATCGATAGGCGCAGCGCACTCTGGAGAGGCGCACTTCCCGGATTCCTTGCCGGTATCCTTATTAGCTTTCTTCCCTTTCTTACTTTCCTTGGCGGGGGCGGCAGCTTCCGTGGCCTCGGCAGCGACTGCCTCTCTGTATATCTTATCCACGCATATGATTGCATCTTTCTTGTCGGATGGAATGGAAATGACGCCCATCGGTCCTGGCACCTTTAGCGTGTTATAAGCATAGTGGGATGCCGCCATGAATTTAGCCAGGGCTGGGCAACCAAGGATTCCATTGTACGGTAGGGGGAGGTCAACCACATCAAACACAACCTTCTCAGTCTGGTAGTTTACCTCCCCTCCGAATGTTACTGGCAGCATGATCTTTCCCTTAGGACGACTCCTGCCGGGGTTGATCCCTTGGAAAGTACCGGTAACCTCGAGCTCTTCATTCGCTATCCGAAGCTTGTTGAGCACCTTGGGGGAAATCAGATTCAACCTAGCCCCGCTGTCAACCAACATCTTCGTGACTTTGAGGTTGCGGATTGTTGGTGAAACCAACAACGGCAAACACCCTACCGTGGTGGTGCGGTCAGGGTGGTCCTCTTCATCAAAGATGATGGGCGTGCGGGACCACTTGAGCGGTTCCGAAACTCTGCCGCTGGTTCCATAGCATTGACCTCACACGCCCACTGTTTAAGCTGGCGGTGAGAGGAGTGCAAGGATGCACCCCCGTCAATACACAGGGCATCAGTGGCCTTCTGAAACTCCTGCTCGCTGGTTTCCTCTTCATCCCCTTCATCGCTCTCGTCATCGCATTCCTTCTTGTCACGGCCTTTAGCAGGTTTCCCTTGATGCTGATGGACCTTGCCGGGGCGGCCTCTTCTGCCACCTTGGCCCTTCCCGCCAACGCCATCTTGGTCTCTTTACTTGTCGCGCTTCTCGTATCCAGCCTTTTGCTTCTTGACGAGTTGCTCGACTTGGTGACACTCTTGGGGATCATGGCCTTTGGTCCGATGGATCTTGCAATACAGCCCGTCAGCTTTCCCAGACTTCTCGGCCGCCGCAGCCTCCCAGCAATCAACGCACGCGGCAACCTCCTTGCTGGGAGCTTCGGCCTTGGCCTTCTTGTCAGTACTAGGGGCACCAGATCCTTCGACAGCCAACATTGTTTTCTCCTTGCGCTTCTTGTTGCGTTTCTTGTTCTTCTTCTTCTGATCGGTAGCATCGTCGTCATCTTCCGAGTCGACGTTGACGCCACCTTCTTCTCTGGGGAGTCACCTCCCCTCCTCTGTCCGGGCACACTTATCCGCCAAAGTGTACAGCTCATTCACAGTCTTGGGCAACCGGACGTTCATCTTGGAACGTATCCTGCGGTTTCGTACGTTGGACTAGAACACAGCAATCATGGCTGCCGGGTGGATGTCTGGAATGTTTCTGTGCACCCGACTAAACCTCTGCATATACTTCCACCAAATCTCTCCTTCTTTCTGCGGGAGGAATTGCAAGTCGCTGGGCTGCTCTGGTTCTTGATGGCCGCCCGTGAAGGCGCCAACAAACTCATTGCACAAGTCAGCCCAGCTCGAGATGGAATTCTCCGGCAGGTGCATCAACTACGACCTCACGTTTGGCTTGAGTGCCAAAGGGAAGTAGTTGGCGAACACCTTTTCATCTCTCCCTCTGGCAGCTTGAACGGCAATGGTGTAGATGCTCAAGAATTCTGCCGGGTTCAATCTTCCATCGTATTTTTCTGGTATCTCTGGCTTGAACATACGGGCAGATGGCTAATGGACTTGCCGTAGCTCACGGGTGAAGGCGGGGCACCCAACCTCGAAAGGCAGGTACCCGTTCCCACCGGGCGCGGGCTCGTCGACGTCGGGGCCATTTCGCCTATCGGACTGGCGGCGGGTTTTGCGGCGTCGTTCTATGGTGACGCGCACATCTTCCCCCCGCCTGTCTTCTAGGACCGGCCGCTAGTCTCGATGGGCTCGAGGATCAGACGAAGCCTTCAACACATCGTTGAGTTCTTGGTCACGTAGTTCTGGCTGCGGCCCCTGTGCTGGCTGCTGTGGAGGGGACTGCACCATCAAAACGGCTCCCTCAGTGCGGCCAGCGGCTTGGGCCGTTGCCGCCATCGGTGGAGGCCGTGGCGGGCCTACCTGTTGTGATCCTACAGCCTCAGCGAAACCAATCAGGCTCTGAATGGTGGCTCTCCACTCATCCATTTGATTGGCCGCTGGCGGGAATCTCAACAAGAGTTGGGCCCATGCCATGGCTTCCGAGGCAGTGCTTGGCATGGACGATGAAGCGGATCACGATGTCGCCCGACTTCTGAAGGTGCCTGTTGTGGTGGTGCCATGTTCTCACCGCCGTGAGCCGGTCGCTGGGGCGGCATGGCGACAAGGTGGACACGCTTGGGGATTGACGACCCCGTTCGGCGCATCGTCTTGGTTAACTTGCCCCGAGGATGGCGCAGGCCCTGTAGCCGCTCCCACGGTGGGGGCAGCTAGGAGGTTACGACCAGCATCAGGGCGAGTGCCATCGCTGCGGCTATGTCCCTCGGTGAGGTGGGGAGGTGGAGACGGAACATTCTCCCCACCCGTACCTTGCGGAGCATGGCCGACGGAGTGCTGTTGGTGTCGCCCTCCTCCGGTGCCTCGTGCTCCTGCTTCGGCCATAGGGGGAACGGTGATGGCGCCGCTTGCGCCAATCACGTCCCTCGCGGCGTCCACGTTCCCATGTTCCCCCGCATCCCCCATGGCACCAATGGCTGGATGCGAGGTGGCCTTCAAGGTGGACGGGTGAGCTGAAGCACCGGATTTCTTTTTGGGCGCCATGGCTGATGAAGTCGTTGATAAAGAAGACGATGATGAAAACGAACGCGCCGCTTATGACCTCAGGTTCACACAGGCGCTCCCCCCTACCTAGCATGCCAAAGATGTCGTGGTTCAACACGGCCACCTATGGGGCCATCAGCCCCTTGTGGTTCGACAAGGGGGAAGGGCGCGCTGCACAAAGAGCGGACGATGTAGGACGGCGCGGCAGTGATGACACGAGCAGTTTTTACCCAGGTTCGGGCCGCCATGAGGCGTAAAACCCTACTCCTGCTTTGGTGGATTGATGAATGGACCGGGGTGGAGATGCAGCGCTCTAGCCCGGCAAGGTCGCCATGGGACGAGAGCAACTACGCGCGTATGAGCGTACAGGGGTCCGAATCCTTTCTAAGGTTGCCCTGACCCTCCTTTTATAGGTCAAGGGGTCACCACAATGGCAAATCAGTCATTACGTACTGATTGGATAGCAAACAATGCTATCATACCTAACTCTGCAGACAGGACAAGGCACATTAAATGCATCGCTTAGTGTCACATCGTGGGTGTAGCCCGGCAAGCCTTGCCATGCCATTCAGCCACCTCTTCACCTGCCTACGTGACACGTCTCCTGGACGGGTGTCATTTAGGGGTGTTCTTCCTCAGAAATGGCCTTCCACGTACCAAATAACAGCCACTTAATCACTTGGGGGCTCGACACCGCACCGATAGGTGACTTGCGTTGCTGTGAGGTGGAGCGGTGGAGCCTTGGCAGGGTAATCCGCCCTCGGCGTCCCCGGCAAGCATGCCGGGGGAGTCCTGAGACTTGTCTCTGGGACGACCTCGACCTAACCAGGCTCACCTGCCGGGCAAGGTGTCGGGGCCGGGACACGAAATCCCAGAAATTAACCCCTCGTGTCATCACCAGCCCAGGATTTACCGTTACTGGTGGACACGTCCTTGTTACAGATTACCAAGCTATTACAAGAATTGGATACAAGACCATGAAGGTCTAATGTTACAACAGTGATTCTGGTGGTGGATGAAGGAATTGTCTCGTGGTTCTTCAATGTCGATGGGGCTCCATTCCCCACAGGAACGGCTGACCTGGATAATTCCTATCCCGCATGGCTGCCATCCTAGGCTCCGCACGGACATCGCTGTGGTACTCCTTGTAGAAATCCTGACCTGGCCAAGTACATAGGCAGGGACAAGCCTGTGAGTACGTTTGAATGTACTCGCAAACATCAGGAACAAAAGATATACCAAATGCAACAATTAAATTATATGACCATGATGAACTACACTTTATGCAAATGCTCATGATGGACTTAAAATGCCTACTGACAGGAATTTAATCATGGCATGATAAAATAATAGCATATGCAAATAAATGAATATATGGGAATGTTAGTGATAAATAAGGAAAGTCAAAGGAAACAAAATAAAAGAAATGTCGGTCGGATGTCAAGTGACACCACGGTAGGTCTTGAAGAGAAATGCCAATCGGGTGTCTAAAAGAGAAATCAGACGAGACAGGACCATCCGAGAACTCAGGCGACGCTACGAGAGGTCTTGAAAAGAAATGCCAATCGGGTGTCAAGTGACGCCACGGTCAGACTTGAAGAGAAATGCCAATCGGATGTCCACAAGAGTAGTGGCGTGATAAACCGCCTGTTAACTCGAGGGACGCCACGAGAGGTCTTGAAAATAAAATTGAGTGCCCGGGGTAGTCAAGCCAGCCCCTGAGACACTCAGGAAAAATTCAAAATAAGAGATACGGGTTAGTCCTCCATATATGCATAACCATAATAATATTTACCAAGCATAAAATATTCATGGTAGCAACAGGGTGACAATAATTATTCCGCAAAATAATTCAGGCTCAATTTAATTATTTTCCTCCGAAGACCGACACTAAGACCGACACTTGACCAACCCAGACTGAAGCCCTTAACCGCGGACACGGCTATTCGAATAGGTTTAAACTCTGCAGAGGGTGTACTCTTTACCCACAAGTAAAGGATTTCTTTAGTCAGTACCGTGACACTGACTAATTCCCATTACGGTCTTTGGGTTGAAAACACACCTAACCAGCACACACCAGATTAACTTTCCAGATGCCAGGAATCACCGAAAGCATCGTTCAAGTAAAACTCTGAGACGGAGAGACCAACGTCCTGCATGGGATCACTATTAATACGCGCGGATTCCAAGGGGTGCCCCCTCTCAGTCACAACTGGAAACACCCATGCCCCCTGACACGATGATAGGATTTAGTCCCGGATCCCTGGGAAACCCTCATCGTGGCCCTCTATACGGTGTGTGCATGGAAAGGGGTTAACAACTTACTAAACCATACCCCACCTGTGGCAGGGACAAGTGGCAGCACAAAACAAGTATGGGGGTTACCAGAACAAGACTCGATCTACGGTCGACTCAGGAGGTTTAAGTTTCCTGCAACGGTTAGCACAACAAAGTATTTCTTCAACAGCAATACCAACAGGGCCACAACCCTTGCATGCTCCAACAAGCATAACCAACAAGGCATGATCACGCTCCAACGTGATCACCCTTCTGCCGGTAACGGTATTTCTCTTATGCCTGCTCCTGCAGGTTAGTCATGACAAGTACGCAATGCATGCCAACACTACATGCATGCAAATTTTACTCGAATTCAAATCATGCAAGCACTACTAGCAATATGCCAATTAATTTGAATTCAACATAGTCGTGGTCAAATTATTCTAGCAAATAATCTACCATGCATTCACCATATCAAGTGTTCAAGATGCTTGCCTTGAGCATGCAGAAATACTGGGTGCACTCCAAAAGTCTGAAAAGTTTTCTTCCCTCCATTTTTCCTATTTTGAAGAATATAGCAATTACCACATAATTCTAAAACAGTGCAAAAAAAGTGTTTCCAATTTTTTTGAAATAAAAACTAAAATAAAATAGATGAAATATGAGGAATAACAGAAAAGGAATCAATTTATTTGGATCTCATATGAATTAGTTATGGAATTTCTAAGCTGGAAAGAACGAAGAAAAAGACTATTTAATAGATACAGTAGGAACAAGTCTTAGAAAAAAAAGTTCACCTAATCTAGATTAATAGAGCATGTTTTTATAAGACTTTAGACATTTGTATCACTGGATTTGGATTTGAAATAAAGGCTGTGGAATAATTTGAAAATTACTGAAAAATAAAAAAAGAAGAAAGGCAAAGGCGCGCTCTGGGCGGAATTTAGCCGTCTGGCGCTCCTGGGCCGGAACTACTGGTGCTGCTGGGCCGTGACTGTCGGACTGGCCCAGCCGCGCTGACAGAGGGAGAGAGAGGTGAGGCTGACGGGAGGGGCCCAGCTGTCGGGTTTGACCAGGTCCACCCCGCGTCTCCTCTCTGTCCGAGCAGAGGCGGCGTCTCCGGCAAGGCTCACCGGTGAACGACAGCGCCGTTCGGGGATCCGAGGCCACCGTTGTGTTCGGGAGGTTGGGGCGGTTCTCCTGGTACCCGCCACGGTCGCCGGAGTGAGCGGAGTGGCCGGCGGTGAGCTTCCCGACGGACGATGGCGTCGGGCAAGAGAGGGCTCTCGCCTTGGAGCTTGCTTCGGTGAAATTGAAGGGCGGGATGGATCCGCGGAACCCCGGGGAGGCTTCTGGTGCAGAGACTGGAGTGGGGGAGGCACTGGTGAGGTGGCGAGCTCCGAGGCGGAGGCAGCGGCAGTAGATGCCGGAGAGGAGGGAGACGGCCCTCTCCGGTCGCTTAGTTGCTTGAGTGGCTTACAGGAGGTGGAGGAGAGTTCCTGACGAGTAGAGGGAGCTCGAGGGAGGTTTTTATAACACGGCAAGGTCAGTTCCAGTGGCTTCCCAGAGAAGTCACGATGGCGGCGGGCATTCATGGCGCCGTCGAGGCCGGTAAGGGTCGATGGTGATCGATACGTGGTCGGTGATGACGTCGGCGACCGTAGTTAAGGCGAGGACGTTCTGGCGGCTGTCGATTGGGCCACGCGTCGTGGGCTGCGCCGTGACAGCGACGGGTGATGGCGGTTGGCGGCTCGGGACGGTGGAGGGCGGTGCCAGGGGGAAAGCTCCGGTGCGGGGAGGGTTAGGCTGGTGCAGGTGGCTGGTGAAGCGTGCGGGGCAAGCCAAGGGAGGGCAGCTGTGGGGCGGCAGGGCTCGTGGCGCTCGGGCGTGCAATACACGCGCTCTGGGCGTGCACCCAAGGTGCTCGACGAAATGCCATGGCACCCTAGGATGCTTTTCTGTAAGTGATACTTAACAGGGTGGAGCTCCTATAATGGTTGTAGACAAGATGATTTGGCCAGAGGATCAAGTGCCATATACAGTTTCATAAACTTGCATAATTCTGTCATGCACACAAGGTGCTTGACCAAATGCTAGGGCCACCTAGGGACTCTTGTTGATCATGGACTTTGTCAGGATGACGTCTCCTTAGATGATAGTGAGGGTGGTGGGGTTGGTTTGTGAAAAGAGGAAACTTGCTTATGCAAGTTTGGAAGGATTTCTGTTCTGGACAGAAACTTCAGAGGAATATTTGGTGAACTTAAATGATGCAAATGGAGCTGATATTCTGGACTTAAGGGTTTTGTCGGGAGTACTATAAGTGGGAAAAATTTCAGAATTTTTGGAGCAGGGAAAATTGGGGTTGCAGTTATAACTCAGAAATGGGACAGAAATGAAAAGATATTGTTTCACTCAAATTTTTCAAAAGACCAAGTTGGGTTTTTGCATAAAAGTGATCTGTAGGCATCACATGACCTCCCACAATTTTTGTGGAATTTTAAAAACAATTATTTAGAATAGTTGTAGTGCAACAGAGGCATTTTAAATGTTGAAATAGCTATTAAAGGAATAGTTTTGGGCAAATTTTATTATAAAATAATTCCTACTGTTATTAAAGTAGTAATGAAATGGTTTTAAGAAAACCCCCAAAGCCACAATATTATTTCCAAAAATTTCTATATGGAGGGAAGAATTTTGAAAATCAGAAACAGAAAATGGTTCTGAAATTAATAAAAGACCAAGTAAAAATTCAAAATTTTAATTCTGGCCAAATTTTATTTAGTCAAAACATGATTAAATTTTTGGGGTGTTACAAACTCTACCACCCTTAAGAAAATCTCGTCCTCGAGATTTGTTAAGGACGGAAGAATTAAATGCAAATCACAACAGACAAGCAATCATGTACAAGACAATAACACACAGGCACATCATTCAATCAAGCACTACACACTGCTAGAAATATACATATATTCGTCTATGGCATGACGGTGGAATTTACAGGGCAACAGGGTTGCTAAGGACATGGCAACTACTCTGGAGACTCAGTCCACTTTGTTGACGTCCAGACGGGCGTGTCTCGCGGACGTCGAGGCCTCTCCGGGGGCTTCAACGTCGGAATTGGCTGGAGTGTTATGAGGAGCTGCAGGGTTGGTGTAGCGATGATGACCCACGCGGGGTGTAGTGGCTACAGTCCCGTTGGAGAAGATCCCCAAGAGACGACAGAGTTCATCCGGGGAAACGAATGCATTGCCCGGGTGGATGACAGGGGCAGACCTTGGGGGCTCAACTGGCCTCCCAAGCAGTACTATCGGGGTGTCGGTGTCGGGTGCAGCTTCACTTCTCACCCGGGTCAAGAGAGCAAGCGTCCTGTGGGTCTCAATCAGATCATTGGTGACCTGATCGAACAGTGTCTCCTGCACTCTCAAGTAGCGCACCAGATGCACTAGGGTAGGATCCGTCTCATGGTCTCCGTTAGCGACTTGGGTCGACCTACCATAGCCTTCACGACTAGGGTAGTAGTAGAAGGAGCGGCAGTTAACCCTCAGCGACCGATGCCAGAGTTGAACTACAGCTTCTCGGGCTGCAAGTTGGATAGCTTGGGGCTCATCGGTGGTCGTCCTCCCGGTGAACCGGTAAGGGCGCTCTGCAGTGATGCCCCTCCCGTAGATGTGCACCGTGGCCCAGTAGTGGTGGATGGCATCACTCGCGTACTCTTGGTACACGACATACTCCGGCGGCTCTTCGATGCCGAGAGCACGATGGGTGAGATTGGCGAGGATGGCTACAAAGCCTTCAAGCTCGGCTGCGGTGGTCTCGTTGTGCACGATGGGGCCAGGCATCTTGGGGTTTGGATATCGAACTGGGAGTGAGGCTGTGATGTGCTGGTTTGGGGCAAGGCTTCTCTTATAAGCCAGCAGAGTCTTCCATCACACGCTTGCGGATAGGACAATGCAGGTGTCGGCGACAGGCACACAGCCTATGGGCTAGGTTGATAGGTTGGGCACCGACTATCAAAAGATGTCGGCTGGCCACTGTGCGGTTATCGGATAGGATGGGCTTGACTGTGGATAGGAAAGAATGTGGACGGTGTGGAAACCTAGGTATAGCGACCAGGCTAAGATAGGATTAGCCAATGGTCAGCCTGGCTCTGATACCAAGGCTGTTGGGGCCGGGACACGAAATCCCAGAAATTAACCCCTCGTGTCATCACCAGCCCAGAATTTACCGTTACTGGTGGACACGTCCTTGTTACAGATTACCAAGCTATTACAAGAATTGGATACAAGACCATGAAGGTCTAATGTTACAACAGTGATTCTGGTGGTGGATGACGGAATTGTCTCGTGGTTCTTCAACATCGATGGGGCTCCATTCCCCACAGGAACTGCTGACCTGGATAATTCCTATCCCGCATGGCTGCCATCCTAGGCTCCGCATGGACATCGCTGTGGTACTCCTTGTAGAAATCCTGACCTGGCCAAGTAAATAGCCAGGGACAAACCTGTGAGTACGTTTGAATGTACTCGCAAACATCAGGAACAAAAGATATACCGAATGCAACAATTAAATTATATGACCATGATGAACTACACTTTATGCAAATGCTCATGATGGACTTAAAATGCCTACTGACAGGAATTTAATCATGGCACGATAAAATAATAAAATATGCAAATAAATGAATACATGGGAATGTTAGTGATAAATAAGGAAAGTCAAAGGAAACAAAATAAAAGAAATGCCGGTCGGATGTCAAGTGACACCACGGTAGGTCTTGAAGAGAAATGCCAATCGGGTGTCTAAAAGAGAAATCGGACGAGACAGGACCATCCGAGAACTCAGGCAACGCCATGAGAGGTCTTGAAAAGAAATGCCAGTCGGGTGTCAAGTGACGCCACGGTCGGACTTGAAGAGAAATGCCAATCGGGTGTCCACAAGAGTAGTGGCGTGATAAACCGCCTATTAACTCAAGGGACGCCACGAGAGGTCTTGAAAATAAAATTGAGTGCCCGGGGTAGTCAAGCCAGTCCCTGAGACACTCAGGAAAAATTCTAAATAAGAGATACGGGTTAGTCCTCAATATTTTGCATAACCATAATAATATTTAACAAGCATAAAATATTCATGGTAGCAATAGGGTGACAATAATTATTCCACAAAATAATTCAGGCTCAATTTAATTATTTTCCTCCGAAGACCGACACTTGACCAACCCAGACTGAAGCCCTTAACCGCGGACACGGCTATTCGAATAGGTTTAAACTCTGCAGAGGGTGTACTCTTTACCTACAAGTAAAGGATTTCTTTAGTCTGTACCGTGACACTGACTAATTCCCATTACAGCCTTTGGGTTGAAAACACACCTAACCAGCACACACCAGATTAACTTTCCAGATGCCAGGAATCACCGAAAGCATCGTTCAAGTAAAACTCTGAGACGGAGAGACCAACGTCCTGCATGGGATCACTATTAATACGTGCGGATTCCAAGGGGGCCCCCCTCTCAGTCACAACTGGAAACACCCATGCCCCCTGACCCGATGACAGGATTTAGTCCCGGATCCCTGGGAAACCCTCATCGTGGCCCTCTGTATGGTGTGTGCATGGAAAGGGGTTAACAACTTACTAAACCATACCCCACCTGTGGCAGGGACAAGTGGCAGCACAAAACAAGTATGGGGGTTACCGGAACAAGACTCGATCTACGGTCGACTCAGGAGGTTTAAGTTTCCTGCAACGGTTAGCACAACAAAGTATTTCTTCAACAGCAATACCAACAGGGCCACAACCCTTGCATGCTCCAACAAGCATAACCAACAAGGCATGATCACGCTCCAACGTGATCACCCTTCTGCCGGTAACGGTATTTCTCTTATGCCTGCTCCTGCAGGTTAGTCATGACAAGTACGCAATGCATGCCAACACTACATGCATGCAAATTTTACTCGAATTCAAATCATGCAAGCACTACTAGCAATATGCCAATTAATTTGAATTCAACATAGTCGTGGTCAAATTAGTCTAGCAAATAATCTACCATGCATTCACCATATCAAGTGTTCAAGATGCTTGCCTTGAGCATGCAGAAATACTGGGTGCACTCCAAAAGTCTGAAAAGTTTTCTTCCCTCCATTTTTCCTATTTTGAAGAATATAGCAATTACCACATAATTATAAAACAGTGCAAAAAAAGTGTTTCCAATTTTTTTGAAATAAAAACTAAAATAAAATAGATGAAATATGAGGAATAACAGAAAAGGAATCAATTTATTTGGATCTCATATGAATTAGTTATGGAATTTCTAAGCTGGAAAGAACGAAGAAAAAGACTATTTAATAGATACAGTAGGAACAAGTCTTAGAAAAAAAAAAGTTCACCTAATCTAGATTAATAGAGCATGTTTTTATAAGACTTTAGAAATTTGTATCACTGGATTTGGATTTGAAATAAAGGTTGCGGAATAATTTGAAAATTACTGAAAAAGAAAAAAAGAAGAAAGGCAAAGGCGCGCTCTGGGCGAAATTTAGCCGTCTGGCGCTCCTGGGCCGGAACTACTGGTGCTGCTGGGCCGTGACTGTCGGACTAGCCCAGCCGCGCTGACAGAGGGAGAGAGAGGTGAGGCTGACGGGAGGGGCCCGGCTGTCGGGTTTGACCAGGTCCACCCCGCGTCTCCTCTCTGTCCGAGCAGAGGCGGCGTCTCCGGCGAGGCTCACCGGTGAACGACAGCGCCGTTCGGGGATCCGAGGCCAATGTTGTGTTTGGGAGGTTGGGGCGGTTCTCCTGGTACCCGCCACGGTCGCCGGAGTGAGCGGAGTTGCCGGCGGTGAGCTTCCCGACGGACGACGGCGTCGGGCAAGAGAGGGCTCTCGCCTTGGAGCTTGCTTCGGTGAAATTGAAGGGCGGGATGGATCCGCGGAACCACGGGGAGGCTTCTGGTGCAGAGACTGGAGAGGGGGAGGCACTGGTGAGGTGGCGAGCTTCGAGGCGGAGGCAGCGGCAGTAGATGCCGGAGAGGAGGGAGACGGCCCTCTCTGGTCGCTTAGTTGCTTGAGGGGCTTACAGGAGGTGGAGGAGAGTTCCTGACGAGGAGAAGGAGCTCGAGGGAGGTTTTTATAGCACGGCAAGGTCAGTTCCAGTGGCTTCCCAGAGAAGTCACGATGGTGGCGGGCATTCTTGGCGCCGTCGAGGCCAGTAAGGGTCGGTGGTGATCGATACGTGGTCGCTGATGACGTCGGCAACCGTAGTTAAGGCGAGGACGTTCTGGCGGCTGTGGATTGGGCCACGCGTCGTGGGCGGCGCCGTGACAGCAACGGGTGATGGCGGTTGGCGGCTCGGGACGGTGGAGGGCGGTGCCAGGGGAAAGCTCCAGTGCGGGGAGGGTTAGGCTGGTGCAGGTGGCTGGTGAAGCGTGCGGGGCAAGCCAAGGGAGGGCAGCTGCGGGGCGGCAGGGCTCGTGGCGCTCGGGCATGCAATACACGCGCTCTGGGCGTGCACCCGAGGTGCTCGACGAAATGCCATGGCACCCTAGGATGCTTTTCTGTAAGTGATACTTAACAGGGTGGAGCTCCTATGAACTATAATGGTTGTAGACAAGATGATTTGCCCAGAGGATCAAGTGCCATATACAGTTTCATAAACTTGCATAATTCTGTCATGCACACAAGGTGCTTGACCAAATGCTAGGGCCACCTAGGGACTCTTGTTGATCATGGACTTTGTCAGGATGACGTCTCCTTAGATGATAGTGAGGGTGGTGGGGTTGGTTTGTGAAAAGAGGAAACTTGCTTATGCAAGTTTGGAAGGATTTCTGTTCTGGACAGAAACTTTAGAGGAATATTTGGTGAACTTAAATGATGCAAATGGAGCTGATATTCTGGACTTAAGGGTTTTGTCGGGAGTACTATAAGTGGGAAAAATTTCAGAATTTTTGGAGCAGGGAAAATTGGGGTTGCAGTTATAACTTAGAAATGGGACAGAAATGAAAAGAGATTGTTTCACTCGAATTTTTCAAAAGACCAAGTTGGGTTTTTGCATAAAAGTGATCTGTAGGCATCACATGACCTCCCACAATTTTTGTGGAATTTTAAAAACAATTATTTAGAATAGTTGTAGTGCAACAGAGGCATTTTAAATGTTGAAATAGCTATTAAAGGAATAGTTTTGGGCAAATTTTATTATAAAATAATTCCTACTGTTATTAAAGTAGTAACGAAATGGTTTTAAGAAAACCCCCAAAGCCAAAATATTATTTCCAAAAATTTCTATATGGAGGGAAGAATTTTGAAAATCAGAAACAGAAAATGGTTCTGAAATTAATAAAAGACCAAGTAAAAATTCAAAATTTTAATTCTGGCCAAATTTTATTTAGTCAAAACATGATTAAATTTTTGGGGTGTTACAAACTCTACCACCCTTAAGAAAATCTCGTCCTCGAGATTTGTTAAGGACGGAAGAATTAAATGCAAATCACAACAGACAAGCAATCATGTACAAGACAATAACACACAGGCACATCATTCAATCAAGCACTACACACTGCTAGAAATATACATATATTCGTCTATGGCATGACGGTGGAATTTACAGGGTAACAGGGTTGCTAAGGACATGGCAACTACTCTGGAGACTCAGTCCACTTTGTTGACGTCCAGACGGGCGTGTCTCGCGGATGTCGAGGCCTCTCCGGGGGCTTCAACGTCGGAATTGGCTGGAGTGTTATGAGGAGCTGCAGGGTTGGGGTAGCGATGATGACCCACGCGGGTTGTAGTGGCTACAGTCCCGTTGGAGAAGATCCCCAAGAGACGATGGAGTTCATCCGGGGAAACGAATGCATTGCCCGGGTGGATGACAGGGGCAGACCTTGGGGGCTCAACTGGCCTCCCAAGCAGTACTATCGGGGTGTCGGTGTCAGGTGCAGCTTCACTTCTCACCCGGGTCAAGAGAGCAAGCGTCCTGTGGGTCTCAATCAGATCATTGGTGACCTGATCGAACAGTGTCTCCTGCGCTCTCAAGTAGCGCACCAGATGCACTAGGGTAGGATCCGTCTCATGGTCTCCGTTAGCGACTTGGGTCGACCTACCATAGCCTTCACGACTAGGGTAGTAGTAGAAGGAGCGGCAGTTAACCCTCGGCGACCGATGCCAGAGTTGAACTACAGCTTCTCGGGCTGCAAGTTGGATAGCTTGGGGCTCATCGGTGGTCGTCCTCCCGGTAAACCGGTAAGGGCGCTCTGCAGTGATGCCCCTCCCGTAGATGTGCACTGTGGCCCAGTAGTGGTGGATGGCATCACTCGCGTACTCTTGGTACATGACATACTCCGGCGGCTCTTTGATGCCGAGAGCACAACGGGTGAGATTGGCGAGGATGGCTACAAAGCCTTCAAGCTCGGCTGCGGTGGTCTCGTTGTGCACGATGGGGCCAGGCATCTTGGGGTTTGGATATCGAACTGGGGGTGAGGCTGTGATGTGCTGGTTTGGGGCAAGGCTTCTCTTATAAGCCAGCAGAGTCTTCCATCACACGCTTGCGGATAGGACAATGCAGGTGTCGGCGACAGGCACACAGCCTATGGGCTAGGTTGATAGGTTGGGCACCGACTATCAAAAGGTGTCGGCTGGCCACTGTGCGGTTATCGGATAGGATGGGCTTGACTGTGGACAGGAAAGGATGTGGACGGTGTGGAAACCTAGATATAGCGACCAAGCTAAGATAGGATTAGCTAATGGTCAGCCTGGCTCTGATACCAAGGCTATCGGGGCCGGGACATGAAATCCCAGAAATTAACCCCTCGTGTCATCACCAGCCCAGAATTTACTGTTACTGGTAGACACGTCCTTGTTACAGATTACCAAGCTATTACAAGAATTGGATACAAGACCATGAAGGTCTAATGTTACAACAGTGATTCTGGTGGTGGATGACGGAATTGTCTCGTGGTTCTTCAACGTCGATGGGCTCCATTCCCCACAGGAATGGCTGACCTGGATAATTCCTATCCCGCATGGCTGCCATCCTAGGCTCCGCATGGACATCGCTGTGGTACTCCTTGTAGAAATCCTGACCTGGCCAAGTAAATAGCCAGGGACAAGCCTGTGAGTACGTTTGAATGTACTTGCAAACATCAGGAACAAAAGATATACCGAATGCAACAATTAAATTATATGACCATGATGAACTACACTTTATGCAAATGCTCATGATGGACTTAAAATGCCTACTGACAGGAATTTAATCATGGCATGATAAAATAATAGCATATGCAAATAAATGAATATATGGGAATGTTAGTGATAAATAAGGAAAGTCAAAGGAAACAAAATAAAAGAAATGCCGATCGGATGTCAAGTGACACCATGGTAGGTCTTGAAGAGAAATGCCAATCGGGTGTCTAAAAGAGAAATCGGACGAGATAGGACCATCCGAGAACTCAGGCAACGCCACGAGAGGTCTTGAAAAGAAATGCCAGTCGGGTGTCAAGTGACGCCATGGTCGGACTTGAAGAGAAATGCCAATCGGGTGTCCACAAGAGTAGTGGCGTGATAAACCGCCTGTTAACTCGAGGGACGCCACGAGAGGTCTTGAAAATAAAATTGAGTGCCCGGGGTAGTCAAGCCAGCCCCTGAGACACTCAGGAAAACTTCAAAATAAGAGATACGGGTTAGTCCTCAATATTTTGCATAACCATAATAATATTTAACAAGCATAAAATATTCATGGTAGCAACAGGGTGACAATAATTATTCCACAAAATAATTCAGGCTCAATTTAATTATTTTCCTCCGAAGACCGACACTTGACCAACCCAGACTGTAGCCCTTAACCGCGGACACGGCTATTCGAATAGGTTTAAACTCTGCAGAGGGTGTACTCTTTACCTACAAGTAAAGGATTTCTTTAGTCAGTACCGTGACACTGACTAATTCCCATTACAGCCTTTGGGTTGAAAACACACCTAACCAGCACACACCAGATTAACTTTCCAGATGCCAGGAATCACCCAAAGCATCGTTCAAGTAAAACTCTGAGACGGAGAGACCAACGTCCTGCATGGGATCACTATTAATACACGCGGATTCCAAGGGGGCCCCCCTCTCAGTCACAACTGGAAACACCCATGCCCCCTGACCCGATGACAGGATTTAGTCCCGGATCCCTGGGAAACCCTCATCGTGGCCCTCTATATGGTGTGTGCATGGAAAGGGGTTAACAACTTACTAAACCATACCCCACCTGTGGCAGGGACAAGTGGCAACACAAAACTAGTATGGGGGTTACCAGAACAAGACTCAATCTACGGTCGACTCAGGAGGTTTAAGTTTCCTGCAACGGTTAGCACAACAAAGTATTTCTTCAACAGCAATACCAACAGGGCCACAACCCTTGCATGCTCCAACAAGCATAACCAACAAGGCATGATCACGCTCCAACGTGATCACCCTTCTGCCGGTAACGGTATTTCTCTTATGCCTGCTCCTGCAGGTTAGTCATGACAAGTACGCAATGCATGCCAACACTACATGCATGCAAATTTTACTCGAATTCAAATCATGCAAGCACTACTAGCGATATGCCAATTTAATTTGAATTCAACATAGTCGTGGTCAAATTATTCTAGCAAATAATCTACCATGCATTCACCATATCAAGTGTTCAAGATGCTTGCCTTGAGCATTCAGAAATACTGGGTGCACTCCAAAAGTCTGAAAAGTTTTCTTCCCTCCATTTTTCCTATTTTGAAGAATATAGCAATTACCACATAATTCTAAAACAGTGCAAAAAAAGTGTTTCCAAATTTTTTGAAATAAAAACTAAAATAAACTAGATGAAATATGAGGAATAATAGAAAAGGAATCAATTTATTTGGAGCTCATATGAATTAGTTATGGAATTTCTAAGCTGGAAAGAACGAAGAAAAAGACTATTTAATAGATACAGTAGGAACAAGTCTTAGAAAAAAAAAGTTCACCTAATCTAGATTAATAGAGCATGTTTTTATAAGACTTTAGAAATTTGTATCACTGGATTTGGATTTGAAATAAAGGCTGTGGAATAATTTGAAAATTACTGAAAAAGAAAAAAAGAAGAAAGGCAAAGGCGCGCTCTGGGCGGAATTTAGCCGTCTGGCGCTCCTGGGCCGGAACTGCTGGTGCTGCTGGGCCGTGACTGTCGGACTGGCCCAGCCGCGTTGACAGAGGGAGAGAGAGGTGAGGCTGACGGGAGGGGCCCGGCTGTCGGGTTTGACCAGGTCCACCCTGCGTCTCCTCTCTGTCCGAGCAGAGGCGGCGTCTCCGGCGAGGCTCACTGGTGAACGGCAGCGCCGTTCGGGGATCCGAGGCCACCGTTGTGTTCGGGAGGTTGGGGCGGTTCTCCTGGTACCCGCCACGGTCGCCGGAGTGAGCGGAGTGGCCGGCGGTCAGCTTCCCGATGGACGACGGCGTCGGGCAAGAGGGGGCTTTCGCCTAGGAGCTTGCTTCGGTGAAATTGAAGGGCAGGATGGATCCGCGGAACCACGGGGAGGCTTCTGGTGCAGAGACTGGAGAGGGGGAGGCACTGGAGAGGTGGCGAGCTCCGAGGTGGAGGCGGCAGCAGTAGATGCCGGAGAGGAGTGAGACGGCCCTCTCCGGTCGCTTAGTTGCTTGAGGGGCTTACAGGAGGTGGAGGAGAGTTCCTGACGAGGAGAGGGAGCTCGAGGGAGGTTTTTATAGCACGGCAAGGTCGGTTCCCATGGATTCCCAGAGAAGTCACGATGGCGGCGGGCATTCATGGCGCCGTCGAGGCCGGTAAGGGTCGGTGGTGATCGATACGTGGTCGGTGATGACGTCGACGACCGTAGTTAAGGCGAGGACGTTCTGGCGGCTATGGATTGGGCCACGCGTCGTGGGCGGCGCCGTGATAGCGACGGGTGATGGCGGTTAGCGGCTCGGGACGGTGGAGGGCGGTGCCAGGGGGAAAGCTCCGGTGCGGGGAGGGTTTGGCTGGTGCAGGTGGCTAGTGAAGCGTGCGGGGCAAGCCAAGGGAGGGCAGCAGCGGGGTGGCAGTGCTCGTGGCGCTCGGGCGTGCAATACACGCACTCTGGGCATACTCTGAGCGTGCACCCGAGATGCTCGATGAAATTCCATGGCGCCCTAGGATGCTTTTCTGCAAGTGATACTTAACAGGGTGGAGCTCCTATGAACTATAATGGTTGTAGACAAGATGATTTGGCCAGAGGATCAAGTGCCATATACAGTTTCATAAACTTGCATAATTCTGTCATGCACACAAGGTGCTTGACCAAATGCTAGGGCAACCTAGTGACTCTTGTTGATCATGGACTTTGTCAGGATGACGTCTCCTTAGATGATAGTGAGGGTGGTGGGGTTGGTTTGTGAAAAGAGGAAACTTGCTTATGCAAGTTTGGAAGGATTTCTGTTCTGGACAGAAACTTTAGAGGAATATTTGGTGAACTTAAATGATGCAAATGGAGCTGATATTCTGGACTTAAGGGTTTTGTCGGGAGTACTATAAGTGGGAAAAATTTCAGAATTTTTGGAGCAGGGAAAATTGGGGTTGCAGTTATAACTCAGAAATGGGACAGAAATGAAAAGAGATTGTTTCACTCAAATTTTTCAAAAGACCAAGTTGGGTTTTTGCATAAAAGTGATCTGTAGGCATCACATGACCTCCCACAATTTTTGTGGAATTTTAAAAACAATTATTTAGAATAGTTGTAGTGCAATAGAGGCATTTTAAATGTTGAAATAGCTATTAAAGGAATAGTTTTGGGCAAATTTTATTATAAAATAATTCCTACTGTTATTAAAGTAGTAATGAAATGGTTTTAAGAAAACCCCCAAAGCCACAATATTATTTCCAAAAATTTCTATATGGAGGGAAGAATTTTGAAAATCAGAAACAGAAAATGGTTCTGAAATTAATAAAAGACCAAGTAAAAATTCAAAATTTTAATTCTGGCCAAATTTTATTTAGTCAAAACATGATTACATTTTTGGGGTGTTACACAAGGGAGGTTTCCCCTCGGTGAGATCTTGCTTCTTTGGTTTGTCTTGGTCTTCTTGATCTGCCCTTTGACTTCTCAAAGAGCTATATCTTCAACTTGGCCTTGACTTGGATGTTGTAACCTTGTTCCTGAGCCTGTGTACAATCCGGGCAACATACACCAGGGTTTGTTGCACCGACAGATTGGTGTGCCGCTTTGGAGTTCCCAACAGAGTGATCACTGACAATGGCACCTAGTTCACGAGTCGCACCTTTATGCAATGCATCCAAAGCCTTGGAAGCAAGGTCTCCTTCGCTTCCGTTGCTCATCCACGGAGCAACGGGCAAGTTGAGAGGATGAATGTTGGAGTGCTGCGAGGGCTCAAGACGAGAACTTTTGACAAGTTGCGAAGATGCGGCAAGCGCTAGATCAATGAGCTGCCGGTGGTACTTTGGTCTCTCAGGACGACACCAAATCGAGCTACTGGGCAGACTCCCTTCTCCCTAGTGTACGGGGCAGAAGCAGTACTCCCCATGGAACTCATATACGGGTCACCTCGAGTACTTGCCTACGATAAAGTAGAGCAGAAGCAGCTATAGCATGACGATGCTGTGCTTCTTGAGGAAGATCGTCTCCGGGCCGCTGTGCATGCTGCACGCTACCAGCAGGCTCTGCGCCGCTATCATAGCCGGAGGGTCCACGCCCGGAGCCTTGAGGAAGGCGACCTTGTACTTAGCCGCATTTAGTCCGCCAAGGGTTCTAACAAGTTGACGCCAAAGTGGGAAGGCCCTTACTGGGTAGTACGAGTCACCAGACCTGGCGCAGTCCGTCTGGAGACCGAAGATGGCATCCAAGTGCAAAACTCATGGAATATTGAGCATCTTCATAAGTTCTACCCGTAAGGCGCGGCTGCCGGGCTCAGTTCTCGACAACCACCTTTTGTACAAGCATTGCCATTGGGCATGTAACCCTTTGTACAAAGTCAGGCACAGACCCTGTACAAAGATAATAAAACAAAGCGCTGGCGCCTAAAAACTTGCATGCATGTATATTTTAGTATGACTTTGCTATGATCATTTACAGAGGGTCGTATGCTGCTATTTTTCCCCTTGTACTAACTATAGGGCTCCTGCCGCGGATAAACTCCCAAGGAGAAATAGTGAGAACAAGCTTGCGTATCGACCCCCGGCAACATAAATCAGATAAGTTCCCCTAGCCATCCATAGTGTACCTCCATGTGAAAAACTTGGGCATAGAAAAACCTTGTCACCCTTAAACATTTGTGCTCCCATCCTCAGATTCAAAGATTACTTCAGTCAGGCTGGTCGCAGTAGCATTTGGAAGAAAGGGTTGACAAGGGCCCGGCTCTCTTCCACACTCCTAACTCGCTAGGCTGAGCCTTGCGGCAGCAACGGAAGGGACCGGCAAGATATCTTGCCGGGAAACTCTTGTTTACTTGGAAGTATTGAGGAGTCGATCCTCAGCATGGACATGATACATGCACAAGTGCCTGACAAGCATTTCTTTTTTTCATTAATACGTGGATAAACAAGTGCAGATCATACAGAGTACAAGCATGGATGGAAGGGTACATAATTTAAGATAAAGTTTGGCAAGTGCCTACATGTTTTAGATTGAAAAAAGATAAGTGCCCCGTAATGCCTTTCTTGTCCCTCTCCTCCTAGGAGCTACAGTGGGCGGTGAAGGGGGCAAAAGGAGCGCTTGGGCAGAAGCCCAGCCTGATCCCGTCAGGGCCCGTGGGACACAGCCTGACAAGATCAGGAGGGGCGGGGGCAAAGACGACGGACGGAGAGAGCGGCTTGTCGATGCCCTGGTCACCACTGCCAGGACCAGCGGAACGAGGCAGGAGGGACACCGGCAAGGAAGACGAATCCGGAGTCCACGGGGAAGCTTGCCGGAGTGCAGCTGGAGGAGGCGGAGACATCCACACCCAACACCCCAGCAAATCGCTCTGCCGGGGAGAAGACCAGGTGCAGATGATGGTGCTTTCGGCGCCTAGCTGATGGTGATGGTGCGTCCGGCGCTCAGCTGGAGTCCGAGCCGCCGTCCTCCTGCTCGACACCGTTGTCATCACCGTCACTGTCCTCTTCGTCGCTATCACTCGAGGACGAGCTTTCATCGTCGGTCAAGCTCTCCGCGCAGCACCCTAAGCGAGCACCCGAACGCCCGAAGACCTTGATGGAGAGCAGGTTGGCCTCCATTAATTTAAAATGGAGAACGTGCCCCGCTGCCAAGCTATGGGCGCGAGCAAAGGTTTTCCAGCCACGCCGGAGGAGCATGACATGAGGTGCGGGGAACTCCACGTCCGCCCGCATGTTGCCATTACAGCAACCCCTCATGTGCAGCTTCAACCGTGGGGGCTATTCTACCTCCATCACCCTTGTAAAAGGGGTGGGGAGCCGAAGGCGACTGCGCGGGGGCCCACGCAGCTTGACGATGAACTCCAATGGCTGGTCCTTAACGTGGCCCTCCATCAGAGCTAGGGCGACCTGGGGAGGAGCAACCAGAGCGCAACCGCATCCTCCTCGGCCCCGAGCACCACGACGGCCACGCCCATGTCCTGTGGCACCACCTTGTGCGCTGGATTCTACCCCTGCATCTTTAGCTGGGGCAGGAAGGCGCTGTGGAGAAGAGACTCTTGTCGCCACCGCCGAAGTTCGACCGCGTCCTCTTCCCCTCGCCATAGTGGAAGAAAGACGCAGAAAGAAGAAGGAGGAGATGTGTGTAAGTAAGCCCCTCGCCCACGCCTCCTTTTATAGGAGAGCATGGCCGGGGGCTGGCTCCTCACCACCCAGAAGGCAACCGCCCCACTCCCCCAATCCAGTCCCTCTGCATCACTGATGACGTCCAGAATCGATGACCACCCTCCTGCGCCTATCCACGACGCTGAGCTTTCTGCCATGGCACTCATTCCTGCACAATGCATGCATCGTACATGGCAAAAACGGCAGGAGTACTGGGATGGGTGAAATGGCAGTTACCTCCCCATGAACGTGGGCGGCCCGTGGGCCGTTACGTGGGTAACCCCACGTCGTTCTGCATGACTCATGGAAAAACCAAAAACTGATTCAATCACAGGTTAATGAAGAAGCAAGGAGAATATCAAGAGAGACATAAATCCCACTGTGGCATGGCTCAGGTGCTCGCCTGTGTATTTGTTGGGGCCTACCCCAACGATGCTCGGCAGCACGTGCGGGCCAGACCCGGGGGCGCCTGTCAGTGCAACATTCACGTTTGTTGCCCGGACTTATACACAGGCGTGCTAGCATCACGTGTCTGGCACCAACATACAAAGCAAGGAGAAGCCAGAGAAACCGCTCTTTGTGAGGTCATGGAGCGGATCAAGAAGACCAAGTCAACATACAAGATAGCAGAGCATCACCTTGGGAAGGCCTCCCTTGCCGGGCAGGAGAGCCCGGCCAGGTCGAGACCACCCCAAAGACAAGTCCAAGATTGCCCCGGCAGGCTTGTCGGGGCCGCCAAGGGCAAAGAAACCCCGCCAAGGTACCACCGCTCCACCGCACCCCAACGCAAATCACTTATCAATGTGGTGTCAAGCCTCCAGATGATTAAGTGGCTTCCACTAAGCACGTGGCAGCCCATCGGAAGATAGATTACCCTCACATGACACCCGTCCAGAGGCCTATCAAATAGATAAGCAGAATATGATTAAGCGGCACGGCAGGCTTGCCGGGCTTCACCCTCAGCATGACACCTAGCAGTGCATTTAATGCACTTTGTCCTAACTGCCAGAGTTAGGTATGATAGCACTGTTAGCTATCTAATCACCAGATAAAGACTGTTTTGCCACTGTGGTTACCCCTTGAGCTATAAAAGGAGGTCCAAGGCTACCTAGAAAGGGATTCGTACCCTCGCACGCTTGTACGCGTGTAGCAGCTCTCCCCGAGGCCACCTTGCCGGGCTTGAGCACTGCGTGTTCATTGTGTTCCTCCATCCAATCCGCTAAAGCAGGAGTAGGGTTTTACGGTTCCCAGTGGCCCAAACCTGGGTAAAAACCACCACTGTCACCATCATCATGCTGCTTCATGGCTTCCTCTCTTCATGCAACGTGATCTTCCCCCTTGCCGAACCACAAAGGGGCCAGTGGCCCATAGGTGATCGTGTTCTCCCACGAGAAAGAGGGTTTGTGACTCCATGAACTAGTGCAAGATATGAAATTTGATTGCACAAGTCCTCGCCAAAATGAATATGAGTGAAGTATGTTGGCGGAGTCACCCTCAAGAACACTCTAGTTCTTCTTCTTTGGGATCCACATCAACTTGATGGGAATCCTTGGAGTTGTAGTTGTACCTGATGTTGTAGAGCTTTACGTAGTCTTGGGAACCCACTTGACCATGGCCTTAGGAGCTTCTTCAAATGAGTCAATCTCCTCTTGAAGCTTGTCCTTTCCTTTTAGCTTGTGGTCTTGTGGTGGAAGATCATCTTGAGCTTGTGTTCCCTTGAAAGAAGTGGGGTCATACTTCTCTTGTTGTGGAACAAACTTCGTCTTGGGGTATTGATCTTCTTCCCACTCAACTCCATTGGCAATGAACTTTCGTCCAAAACCAACACCTTGATTCTTCCGGTGCCTTCCTTGCTTGCGTACAATTTCCTCAAATTGCTTACTCCTGGCATGGCTCTTGTAAACACCTTTCTCTATAATTCCCTTCAATAAGCTATTTTCTTGCTCAAGTGTAACTTGGCTAAGAGAATCATTAGTGGAATCAAGAGAACTACTAGAAGCAACAATATTGGATTTAGCATGGTTATTGTTCCTACTAGAAGAATCTTTCTTGTTCTTGTTGCTAGATTTTACTTGTGGAATATAAGTAGACATGAGGAGACATTTGGCAATGTAAGA
Source organism: Thinopyrum elongatum (assembly GCA_011799875.1). Taxonomy (NCBI): domain Eukaryota; kingdom Viridiplantae; phylum Streptophyta; class Magnoliopsida; order Poales; family Poaceae; genus Thinopyrum; species Thinopyrum elongatum. Next base: position 467,765,796 of record CM022300.1, read on the forward strand.
AGAACTCTTCTTTCAAAGATCATCATTGATAGCTTTTAGAAACTCATGCTCTTGCTCTAAATTTAGCTTCTCGAAGCGTAGCTTCTAATGAGTTCTTAGGAGCTCTCTATGATCCTCTAGAGTTGTTTCATGAGCTAACTTAAGAGTGTTTAGTTCTTTAGTTAGACGCTCAATCTCCTTATTATCATTGTCATTTGTTTCATCTTGATTAACATGATCACTAGCAAGTTCTGTCACACCCTGATTTTTGGCCCTTCCTTTTTCTTTTGATTTTCTAAGAATTTTGCTTGAGATTTCTTTTTTTGTGGCTCCGTGGTCTTGAAACTTGGGAAGATCATCTCTTATCAAGCCTCACAAGTGGCTTGTCACCCTCAAAACCATTCCAAGATCATGTCATTTCCTATCTTAGCCCACATCCCTAATTCTTTTTATTGGGAATATTCCTTTTCTATTAAAGGAATAACCCTATTTGCCCTAGGTTGGGAAGCAACCTACCTTTCTGTCTTGTTTTTGACTCCCAAAAAATTCTCATAAATCCTTTGGGACATATCTTCCCAAGATATGTCAAAATTATTCCTTGCCTAGTTCAAAAATAATTCACAAATATTCCTTTTCTCATTCTGCCCTAAGTGGCTTTTTGAGAAGGACGTGCTATTTATATTTGCTTGTTTGCCCCCAAACTTTTTGGGCACTATTTCCTATCCATATCATTATCTCATGTCAAAATTCAACTCAATTTGCCTAGTGAATCTTCCTCGGTAAATTTCCAAAGTTTATGTCTGAGGGAAGCCTTTGTGAAGGAATTACTAGCTAGGGTAATCCAAATGAGTTGAAATTTTGCAAGGTTCTTTATATGATCAAATCATGGCTCTCCACCAATTTTGACCTTCATTCATCTATCCATGTGAGCTCATCACCAAATCTTGGTTTCTGGTCAGATTTTCAGGTTGTGAAGCAACTATATTTTATATTGCTTCATTATTGCTGAAAATTTACCAGGAGATGCTCCAGCCCATATCACTCATTTCCACCAAATTTGGGATCATTTCATTGAGCCATTTTCCCTCTAGAATTTTCTCAAGTTTATGGGCAATGAAGATCACTATGAAGCAAGTACTATTTTGGCAAGTCCAAATGGTATGAAATTTCTACAGCATCTTAATATGTCCAAATCATTATGCCTTGCCAAGTTTCAGCTTAATTAAACACTCCATGTGAGTGCATCATCCATTTGTCTTTTCTGGACCAAGTTTGCAGTTGCAAAGCAACCATGTTAAATCTTGGTCCAAATCCATCCAAACTTCACAGGACTGTAGTCCTTCCTATCTTGAACCTCCTAGACAACAATTTTGTCCGTTTACTCATCTCATGTCACCACAGAAGTCTGCCCAAGTTTGCTGTAGCAAACTTCAGTTGACCCTTCCCATCATCTCATAGTGTCTTTAGTCAAACCATCACTTCAGAGGAGACCTAGCTTGGAGAGACAACACACTGGACACGATTGGCCTAGCTTACTCACCATGCACGTGTCAGTGCACGCGGTGACCGCGCTGCTGGCATGCCAGCGGGCGCGCTCTGCTGCGTTTGGCCGCGTCCAGGGCGTCTTCTAGCTTCGGCCCCTCCCCCTCTCGTCGTTCTCTTGCACCCGAGCATGTCTGGTAGTTTCCTCGTGCTGTCGCCATCGCTCTGGAACCCTCTCCCCCTCTGGATTCTTCCTCTACGCGTCATCCTCGTTGAGGAACATAGCGTGCCCGTGACCTCCGTCGTCTTCCTCTCCCCTGGCTTCTTCCTCCCGAGCCATCACCTCCCTCTGTCTCTCGTCAGGTCGGCAAACATCGTGGAGCCGAGCTAGCTGCCACCGACCCGAGTCTGCGCACTGGAGCTTCGGCGACGCGTCACCGTAGACATGCTCCTTCCCCACCTCGGCCACGGCTATATATAGGCCTCCCCCGAGCCCTCCGAGCTCACCACCAGCCTCACCATCCTCCTCTAGCCGTCCCCAGCCTCTTCCCCAAGCTCCAGGAGCTCTCCTGCCCTCCCATTGCCACCATGGCCGGCCCGGCCTTCCGCCTAAATTCGCACTCACCGGAGCTTCTCCCCTCATCTTTCCACCACCAGAGAACTCCCCAGGTCCCTACGATGCTCCCCATTGCTTCAGTTTGTCCCCGGCGTGCATGTACGCCCAAAGCCAGCAATGGCCGACGGCCTTGCCCATAGGCCTCCAAGCCGCCACCAGCCCAGCCCTCCCTGGCATTCATGCGGTGCCAGGATGGAAGCAGTGTTCCCTCCCGAGCTCGCCGGTGGTCGAAGTGTCACGGATGATGGCCGGAGTCGGCCGGACGAGCGCTGGTGCTGGTGACCTCCCTCTGTTCTGCGAGCAGGCGACGGGAGAAGAAGAAGGAGGCGGGAGGAGAGAGAGATCCGGTGGGTCCCACCTGTCATGGACTGCGACCCCCCTGTCCAGCTGGATAAGTGGAAGCGCATCTCCAGGAATACGTCTTCGCCACTTGAAAGCGTATTATGGCTATGTTTTTGGTAAGATTACGTTTTCTTCTCTGGAAAACATATTTTTCCAAAAGGCGCCTTCTATTTTAACCTCCAGGGGCCTGTTTGTGAGCATATTTTTACAGATTAGTCCCTGATCTTCATCTATCCGTATCTCCGCAACCGTAACCCCGAATCAGGTGATTCCAAAGCCCACATCTTCGTCTCATTGAGCTCGTTTTGTTGGTTTCATTTTCACAAGGTTGTCACACAGTGAAAATGACCCTTTTTCCCTTGCCCCTAATCAGCCCCCTCCGAGAGAGAAACGCGTCCGGCGAATCTTTCCGCGAGTTCCTCGCACTTTTCCCCGGTGATTCCTTCATACCCAGGCAAGCCACGACAGCCACTTGCATAATGGATTTGCAGTAGCCATGGTTTCCACTTGAATATTTAATAATGTTTTGCTTAGTACTACTGTTATTATCGTTTCGGTTATGCTTATGGATCCATGCCTATCTTCATGCTATGTTCGTGTGCACCTTGTTAGCATGTGCTATTTGCTAGTATTATTGTCATATATCAGGCTTGTTAGTAGTACATGTTGGTACTAGTGATGTTCTTCGCTACATGATTATCGTCTGTTATGAAGAATATATGTGTTATGATCATCGCCATGCCATGTTCATCTGCGTCCAGTAGACTAAATGCTTTTTTATTGTTGATGCTAAGGTTGCATATGGTTATACCTCCCATCCATGTTCATGTTAATATCATGCTCTTATGCATTGTCGTTTCATCATGTTACTTTATTATGGCTCAGCTATTTACTTTTCAAGATTAACCGAATCTTAAATGAACTTGAACACCTGTTGGCTAAGTCATAGTGCCATCGAGATGAGCTGACTAGTGCAACCACATTTGCCTTTATGGCAAGGCGCTAATGCGGTCTATTGTCATGCCTCTCACTGGTTCCTCCAACTGGGGAAGGCTATGTGCGCGCGGTACCCTGATCAGGTAGGCGGCCATAAGCCTTGTGTGTCCGAGTTGTATGGATCCATTGTCCCCGTTTGGGACCGTTTAGTTTTCTTTTGCCACGACGGTGGCCGTTGGATGTCCGGAGTGGCATCGGGGCCACCCATGAGTTAGCCCAAAGGGGAGTTTGTCGGAGTAGCCAGGAGAGTGTCATGCAATAGATCGGTTTTGTTGGAGCGCCGTTGGTCCACCCGAATGGGAGCACGAGGCCTTGGGTTCCGTAATGTGGGTACAGTGTACTAACCTCTGCAAAGTGTATAATCTATCGATAGCCACGCCCGCGGATATGGGCCCAGTTCGTAGTAGGTCACACTATGGGTCAACAGTAATAATAACCTGATTAATAAACAACCCTGGTTCGATGAGGAAAGAAGTTGGTTGATCTTTATGTGATCAAGAGAGGATCACAGTGGTATCGTGGATACCGAAGTTGGTTGATGCTTATGGTGTCATGTGATGATCCCGGGTAAAGATCAAGCTCCTTGTGGTCATGTGGTCACTGCGGTATTGTTAATACCAAGCATGGTCGATCCTGAGTTGATCGTGTGATACCCACGATGGTAAGTTAATGCATGTGGTGGTTACGAGGTAACCCCGAACAGAGTAAGTTGGTACATGATATTGTTAACATGCTGCATGCTAGTATCATCATGTTCATATCATGAGTGACATGCCATGCTCATTCCATATGGTGCTAGTTGTGTTATGTTCAACATGTTCATGCCATACTCATCCGATATTGTTCTAATTGAATCGTGCTCAGAATTGTTTCACATGTAAATGCCATGCTATTGTTTGTCTTGATTGCTTTTGGTTGCTCTGAGCTTGCGAGTACATTCAAAGTACTCACCTAGCGTGTCATGCCAGTTTGGTGGTCATGCCGTGTTTGCTCGATTGCCGAGGATCTTGAGTTTCCGAGCTAGGATAAGCATTCCAGCCACAGTCCCTGCGGAGTGGAGTCCATCGTCGTTGTCGTGGTTCCGCTGCTACGAGTTTTTCTGCTGCTAGCATAGAGCAACCTTGGCTGGCGTAGTATCACTGTGCCAATGTAATTCCCTTTTATATCGGAACCTTTGTATCCCCGAGTATTTGTAATAAAAAGCTGATTTGTTCTATGCCAAGCAGTGTCGTATTCCAAAAGACTTGATCTCTGGGATGGAATACAGGGTGTTCCGGTCTCTCTGAGCCGGGGTGCCACAACGGTAGGTATCAGAGCAGGTCTGGCTGTAGGATGCCCTAGTCCGCGCGAGCATTAGAAAGCGGTAGTATAGAGTATAGTTGGTTGCTGCATTTGTTTGTTGCATAGCATGCATATAGACTTATTATCGCTCATGGTTGATCTTGTGAGTGTAGGTGGCATCAGTTTCGATCCACTACATGCACCCTCCAGCTTTGCATACCTGCTTCTTGGTGTTTGGTGTCATCTCTGTCCTAGCGGAGTGATGCCATGGTACCAAGTGTTCCAGACACCATTTGCAGGATTTGTGCTCAAGTATCTCGCCAGTATCCTTCCATCAGCCACCCCTATCGTTTTGGTGATAGACATGTTTCTATCCTGGATCGTGTCATCCCACTCGCCGCTTCAGCAACCCTTACTGATCTTGGTTATCAGAAAAGGGCAATGCCAGCAAGCCCTGTTTTTCACCGCTATCCTACTCTGTCACCCAATCTTTAGGACGAGTACGGTTCCCTTTACGTACGCTTGATGATGATGTGGTCGTGACCTCCGTGTTCCGCTACATAGTTATCAAGTCCGTCCTCACCTCCGTGTCCGTCCAGATGCAACCGGTGTTAAGCCGGCGCTTGGTGTAGCTTTTATTACACCAACCCTTCCACAGGTGGATTCACTTTCATGCACACCGCCACAGCATGTTAGATCATAGAACCAGAGTTTTCGCGAGATTGGTGTGCCTAGGTATGCATGCATATTATTGTTGTGAGTAGCAGTAATATGTGATGTTGCTTGAATATGATATTATTTGTATGCCTTGTGTGCTTTTGTTTCATTTGTTTCTTTTGCTTATTTCTTTGGGCCCTCGGTGTTGCCTTATTTTCCCCTTATTAAAGTTGCTCATCAACCGACACCGGACCCGATGAATCAGTGAGGAGTTCAAATAATTTGGAAGCTCAGCTAAATATTATGGAATTGTCAGCCAACTGCATTGTATTGGGAATATTTGGCCTGAATACAAATAATATACTGGCTTGATTATCAACCTCAAGTCTACATCAGCGTGCACTCTTCACAACAGCAATGATCAAATCAGTCGAAAGACAGATTGTGTTCATGAGCAGCCGTATGATTTCAATCAAAGGTATGGTTCATATACAAGGTCTGATTCTGCTAATGAGTAAGATTTGAACCATGCTATATTCTGGAAACTAGCCAGAATGTACTATTAATTCAGTACTCAGCAAGAAGGATAGTTGAACAACCCTTTTCATACCAGTAGCCAGCAGCAGGAACATTAAAAGTTATATATATGTCCGCATATCACAGAAAGAAGCTTCTGGTGCAAGCAATCCAATCTTCTTTCACAAGCTACCCGAGAAGCTTACAATGCAAAATTCCTCAGTCTTCCTCGGTACGATATGTGGATGACTTCCAGCACAAGATACTCCACCTTCCTCAGTAAGCCACCACAAAATCTTGCGGCATAAGGTATCGAGTCTTCCCCAGCAAGTCTTTAAAGGGGGAAGCTTCTGAAGTACGGTACCCAGCCTTCCTCAACAAGCTGCCCAGATAGAAGCTTCAAGCATAAGCTATTCAATCTTTCTCAGCATGATACTCTCAATGGCTTCCAACATAAGCTGTCCAATCTTCCTCAGTACGGCACTGGTGCAAGGTATTACACATTGAGCTGGCAACATATGGCGGTGCATCCCAAGGGTCAGATCCACAACAGTTTTGTCAGAAGCAAGGATCAGTCAGAACACAAGTCTGCCTTGGGAATCAGATGCTTTTACATACTATGAGCATGCTGCCAAGTTCATACAAATCACTTGTACGAGGATGAAATCATGGTAAGAATCCGCCAACCTCACCAGTTATGCAAGAGGAAGAAAGTCAGTTATACACCTCAGTGTGTGATACCAGGACTGACTAAAACTATGAGGAAAGACAACATGGGACAACAATTTTGAAAGTGCTTATCAAGGCCAGCTTCCTCACACCCGACAAGGTGATGTAATCAACCTTTGTCACTGTCTGGTATGATGGAAGACAACAATGAGCTCCGTACAAGCACACATGGACCTAGTATATATTCTATGACCCGAGTCATGAACAAGGCCAAGGTATGATTGCCGGAATATTGCACCTGACAGCACCTATGGTCACACGAAGAATTAAGGATATATGTGGCCAAGTTGTTTTGGCAAAAAGATCCAGACAAAGAAAACAATAATGAAGAAGCAAGACCGGCAATACAGGTATAATAATTGTCGCATGACCAACTTGTTACAGCTACCCAGGACAGTCTGGTTCAGTATCGACCACCATGAATATACGCCCAAGGGGTCTACTCCGTTGTGGTAAGGACCTCATATCAAGGCAACCCGCTTAGCCAACTTTTATGCTCAGAATTTGCAGTATCAAAGTCTGTCATGTCAGACCAAAGGCCAGCTCAACAGATTGATTCTAGTGACCGTGTTATGGCAGTACACGGCCTACTATCCACATGGATATACCGACAGAATAAGTAATTAGAATGTTAAACAATAGTCTCGAAACATGTGCCATAACATATGGGAATCAGTTTAAGGATAGCCTGTCAGGAACAAGATTCTTCTGCCAGAACCACCGCCTGTCAAGTATGTGGATACTATTGTTATAAGGCCATACTCCTTCATACTGGTCCTGATAGGTGACAGTCAAATCCTTGGTACAGATTTGATACTCAAGACCGTCAAGCCAGTCAAGGTGATTCAGGAATACCTGCAAGAAGTCAGATTCCACCATGAGAACAGTTATGATTCACAACACTGTGTTGAACCCGGAGGACATGCAGCTATTTGAGCAACCCAATGCAAGGAGTAAGATATTTGGTGTCCACCAAGAAAGTTGTTCACAACTACATGGAATGTGGTCAGTGTGACACATCCATCAGAAACCACTCTCGGACTTGTGAGAAGGGCATATATTCCCGTCATGATAATCTTTCGCATCCCAGCTAAGTCAGCATATTTGAAAGAAATTGGAGCCAGTGCAAGCTTGAACATGTGAGGTAATATCCGTCAGAATGAGGATACAGTGAAGCAAACCACCCCAGAGCAAGTCAGTCAGTCATATGAAATTCTATGGGAACATCATATAAAGAAAAAGGATACCCGAGTAGGAAACGGTTTCCTTAAGTCAGAGTATTCATACTTGTTCCCTGAGCAACCAAATCTCGAGGACGAGATTTCTTTAAGGGGAGAAGGTTTGTCACACACTGATTTTTGGCCCTTACTTTTTCTTTTGATTTTCTGAGAATTTTGCTTGAGATTTCTTTTTCTGTGGCTCTATGGTCTTGAAACTTGGGAGATCATCTCTTCTCAAGCCTCACAAGTGGCTTGTCACCCTCAAAACCATTCCAAGATCATGTCATATCCTATCTTAGCCAACATCCTAAATTCTTTTTATTGGGAATATTCCTTTTCTATTAAAGGAATAACCCTGTTTTCCCTAGGTTGTGAAGCAACCTACCTTTCTGTCATGTTTTTTACTCCCACAAAATTCTCATAAATCCTTTGGGACATATCTTCCCAAGATATGTCAAAATTATTCCTTGCCTAGTTCAAAAATAATTCACAAATATTCCTTTTCTCATTCTGCCCTAAGTGGCTTTTTGAGAAGGACGTGCTATTTATATTTGCTTGTTTGCCCCCAAACTTTTTGGGCACTATTTCCTATCCATATCATTATCTCATATCAAAATTCAACTCAATTTGCCAAGTGAATCTTCCTCAGAAAATTTCCAAAGTTCCTGTCTGAGGGAAGCCTTTGTGAAGGAAGTACTAGCTAGGGTAATCCAAATGAGTTGAAATTTTGCAAGGTCCTTTATATGATCAAATCATGGCTCTCCACCAATTTTGAGCTTCATTCATCTATCCATGTGAGCTCATCATCAAATCTTGGTTTCTGGTCAGATTTTCAGGTTGTGAAGCAACTATATTTTATATTGCTTCATTATTGCTGAAATTTTGCCAGGACATGCTCCTGCCATATCACTCATCTCCACCAAATTTGGGATCATTTCATTAAACCATTTTCCCTCTAGAATTTTCTCAAGTTTGTGGCAATGAAGATCACTGTGAAGCAAGTACTATTTTGGCAAGTCCAAATGGTATGAAATTTCTACAACATCTTAATATGTCCAAATCATTATGCCTTGCCATGTTTCAGCTTAATTAAACACCATGTGAGTGCATCGTCCATTTCTCTTTTCTGGACCAAGTTTGTAGTTGCAAAGCAACCATGTTAAATCATGGTCCAAATCCATCCAAACTTCACAGGACTGTAGTCCTTCCTATCCTGAACCTCCTAGACAGCAATTTTGTCCCTTTACTCATCTCATGTCACCACAGAAGTCTGCCCAAGTTTGTTGCAGCAAACTTCAGCTGACCCTTCCCATCATCTCATAGTGTCTTTAGTCGAACCATCACTTCAGAAGAGACCTAGCTTGGAGAGACAACACACTGGACACGGTCGGCCTAGCTTACTCACCATGCACGCGTCGGTGCACGCGGTGACCGCGCTGCTGGCATGCCACTCCCACTCTCATCATTCTCTCGCGCCCTAGCATGTCTGGTAGTTTCGTCGTGTCATCGCCATCGCTCTATAACCCTCTCCCCCTCCGGATTCTTCCTCTACGCGCCGCCCTCGTCGAGGAACAGAGCGCGCCCGTGACCTCCATCGTCTTCTTCTCCCCTGCCTTCTTCCTCCCGAGCCATCACCTCCCTCTGCCTCTTGTCAGGTCAGCAAACGTCGCTGAGCCGAGCAAGCTGCCACCGACCCGAGTCTGTGCACTGGAGCTCCGGCGACGCGTCACCGTGGCCATGCTCCCTCCCCACCACGGCCACGGCTATATATAGGCCTCTCCCGAGCCCTCCAAACTCACCACCACCCTCACCATCCTCCTCTAGCCCTCCCCAGCCTCTTCCCCAAGCTCCAGGAGCTCTCCTGCCCTCCCATTGCCGCAATGGCCGCCCCGGCCTTCCTCCTAAATTCGCACTCACCGGAGCTTCTCCCCTCATCTTTCCACCACCAGAGAACTCCCCAGGTCCCTACGGTGCTCCCCATTGCTTCAGTTCGTCCCCGGGGTGCATGTACGCTCGAAGCCAGCAATGGCCGACGGCCTTGCCCGCGGGCCTCCAAGCCGCCACCAGCCCAGCCCTCTCCGACATTCGTGCGGTACCAGGATGGAAGCGGTGTTCCCTCCCGAGCTCGTCGGTGGTCGAAGTGCCACGGATGTTGGCCGGAGTCGACCGGACGAGCGCCGGCGCCGGCGACATCCCTTTGTTCTGCGAGCAGGCGGCGGGAGAAGAAGACGGAGGCGGGAGGAGAGAGAGATCTGGCGGGACCCACTCGTAATCGACCGTGACCCCCTGTCCAGCTGGATAAGTGGAAGCGCAGCTCCAGGAATACGTCTTCGCCACTTGAAAGCGTATCCTGGCTCTGTTTTGGGTCAGATTACATTTTCTTCTCTGGAAAACGTATTTTTCCAAAAGGCACCTTCTATTTTAACCTCCAGGGGTCTGTTTTTGAGGATAGTTTTACAAATTAGTCCCTGATCTTCATCTATCCGTATCTCCGCAACCGTAACTCCGAATCAGGTGATTCCAAAGCCCACATCTTCGTCTCATCGAGCCCGTTCTATTGGTATCATTTTCACAAGGTTGTCACACAGTGAAAATGACCCTTTTGCCCTTGCCCCTAATCAGCCCCCTCCGAGAGAGAAATGCGTCCGGCGAATCTTTCCGCGAGTTCCTCGCACTTCTCCCCGGTGATTCCTTCATACCCAGGCAAGCCATGACTGCCACTTGCATGATGGATTTGCAGTATCCATGGTTTCCACTTGAATATTTAATAATGTTTTTCTCAGTACTACTATTATCACCATTTCGGTTAAGCTTATGGATCCATGCCTATCTTCTTATCTTCATGATATGTTCTTGTGCACCTTGTTAGCATGTGCTATTTGCTAGTATTATTCCCGTATACCAGGCTTGTTAGTAGTACATGTTGGTACTAGTGATGTTCTTTGCTGCATGATTATCATCTGTTATGAAGAATATATGTGTTATGATCATCGATATGCCATGTTCATCTGCATCCAGTAGATAAAATTCTTTATTATTGTTGATGCTAAGGTTGCATATGGTTATACCTCCCATCCATGTTCATGTTAATATCATGCTCTTATGCATTTTCGTTTCATCATGTTACTTTATTATGGCTCAGCTATTTACTTTTCAAGATTAACCGGGTCTTAAATGAACTTGAACACCTGTTGCTGAGTCATAGTGCCATCGAGACGAGCTGACTAGTGCAACCACATTTGCCTTTATGGGAAGGCCCTAATGCGGTCTATTGTCATGCCTCTCGCTGGTTCCTCCAACTAGGGAAGGTTATGTGCGCGTGGTACCCTGATCTGGTAGGCGGCCATAAGCCTTGTGTGCCCGAGTTGTATGGATCCATTGTCCCTGTTTGAGAGCGTTTAGTTTTGTTTTGCCACGATGGTGGCCGTTGGATGTCCAGAGTGGCATCGGGGCCACCCATGAGTTAGCCCAATGGGGAGTTTGTCGAAGTGGCCGGGAGAGTGTCATGCAATAGATCGGTTTTGTCGGAACGCCGTTGGTCCACCCGAATGGGAGCACCAGGCCTTGGGTTCCGTAGTGTGGGTACAGTGTACTAACCTCTGCAGAGTATATAATCTATCGATAGCCGCACCCACGGCCCAGTTCATAGTAGGTCACACTATGGGTCAACATTAATAATAACCTGATTAATAAAGAACCCTGGTTCGATGAGGAAAGGAGTTGGTTAATCTTTATGTGATCAGGAGAAGATCACAGTGGTATCGTGGATACCGAAGTTGGTTGATACTTTTGGTGTCATGTGATGATCCCGGGTAAAGATCAAGCTCCTTGTGGTCATGTGGTCACTGTGGTATTTTGTTAATACCAATCTTGGTCGGTCCAGAGTTGATCGTGTGATACCCATGATGGTAAGTTAATGCATTTAGTGGTTACGAGGTAACCCCAAACAGAGTAAGTTGGTACATGATATTGTTGACATGCTGCATGCTAGTATCATCCTGTTCATATCATGAGCAACATGCCATGCTCATTCCATATGGTGCTAGTTGTGTTATGTTCAACATGTTCATGCCATGCTCATCTGGTATTGTTCTAGTTGAATCGTGCTCAGAATTGTTTCACCTGTAAATGACATGCTATTGTTTGTCTTGATTGCTTTTGGTTGCTGCGAGTTTGCGAGTACATTCAAAGTACTCACCTGGAGTGTCATGCCAGTTTGCAGGTCATCCCATGTTTGCTCGATTGCCGAGGATCTTGAGTTTGCGAGCTAGGATGAGCGTTCCAGCCAGAGTCCCTGCGGAGTGGAGTCCATCGCTGGTGTCGTGGTTCCGCTGGTACGAGTTGTTCTGCTGCTAGCATAGAGCAACCTTGGCAGGCGTAGTGTTGCTGTGCCGATGTAATTCCCTATTATATCGGAACCTTTGTATCCCCGAGTATTTGTAATAAAAAGCTGATTTGTTCTATGACAAGTAGTGTCGTATTCCAAAATACTTGATCTCTGGGCTGGAATACGGGGTGTTCTGGTCTCTCTGAGCCGGGGTGCCACAAGTTCATCATAGTTTTCATCACTAGTTTTGTCAACAAGTAAATCATCATCACCTAGCAAATCATCTTCATCACTATTGAAATCAACATACTCGGGGTGTGATACCTTGGGGCCTTTAGCCATGAAGCATCTTCCAATTCCTTCATTTGGTGAGTCAAATATGTCGTAGGAGTTGGATGACACAAGTGCAAGACCGGCAACACCTTCATCCTAAGTATAGTCAGAGTCGGAGTGAGAGCTTCTGTCGGAGTAGTTGTCGGAGTCGGAACCGGATACCCATTCACCAACGTGAGCTTGATGTCTTCGTCTTGTGTAGCTCTTTGATGACTTTTTCTTCCTTTCTGAATCCTTACTTCTACGAGAGGGTCTTCGTTCATAACGATCATCTCTACTCCTTCTCTCCTTTGGAGGTGATTCATCTCTTCTACTCCTCCTTTTTGGTGAGTCTTCTCTTTTGTTGTACGGAGCCATACACTCATTGGACTAGTGTCCGGGTCTTCCACAATTGTAGCAATTACGATCTCGACTAGAAGATCTTTTGTCATTGTAGGACCTTGACTTGGAGCTTCTCTCTTTACTCCTATTCTTGTAGAACTTGTTGAAGTTCTTCACCATTAAGCTCACTTCTTCATTGGAGACTAGCTTGTCACTTAAAGTAGTAGGAGCATCACTTGAAGCTTTGTAGGCACCACTTGACTTGTTGTGGAGCTCTTCCTTATCTTTGAGTGACATCTCATGAGCAACAATTCTACCAATGACTTCCGTGGGCTTGAGATCTTTGTAATTGGGCATCATTTGGATCAATGTGCACACGGTATCATATTTTCCATCCAAGGCTCTAAGGATCTTCTTGATGATGAATTTGTCGGTCATCTCTTCACTTCCTAAGCCGGCAATCTCATTTGTGATGAGAGCAAGCCTAGAGTACATTTTGGCGACTCCTTCACCATCCTTCATCTTGAACTTGTCAAGTTGACTTTGAAGCACATCCAACTTGGATTCCTTGACGGACTCGGTACCTTCGTGCATATCAACCAAAGTATCCCAAATTTCCTTTGCATTCTCAAGGCGGCTGATTTTGTTGAATTCTTCGGGGCACAATCCATTGAAGAGAATATCACAAGCTTGAGCATTGTATTGCAACATCTTCAATTCATCCGTGGTGGCTTCACGATCCGGTTCTCTGCCATCTTCAAAGAATTCACCTTGCAAGCCAGCACGAACAACAGCCCAAATGGCGGGGTTATGACCAAGAATATGCATTTTCATCTTATGCTTACAACTAGCAAAATTTGTACCATCAAAGTAAGGACCTTGAAAGTGCAACTAATCCCCGGGTGGTTTTGGTAATTCATAACAACATATAGCTCATTGAACTAATATCCATTCAAGATTAATGTTTCAGAAAGTTCAATGATTGGTATGGCATGGAATAGAGATGTGGACCCCTCAAAATGCTAAGGACACATATTGGCAAAAGCTCAAGACTCTACATTTTCATTTAAGTGATCCAAGATCACATTGATTCCATAGGAAAAGCCAATACTATTAAAAGGGGATGAGGTGTTGCTTAATGGATTGCTTGCTCAAAATGCTTAGTGATATGCTCCAAAAGCCCTCAACCACTTTCTCATTTCCACATTTTTCCTAAACCTAAAGTCAAACTCGGCCCCACCGATTTGATCTATCCGGCGCCACCGAGTTCACTTGACATAGCCATTGCCAGAAACCCTAATCAGTTCGGTCTCACTGATAGGGATCTCGGTCTCACCGAGATGGGATTGCAAACTCTCTGTTTCCCTTCGTAACGTTTCGGTCTAACCCAGATGAGCGATCAGTCCCACCGAGTTGGTAATGCAAACTCTCTGTTTCCTTTTCATAACGTTTCGGTCTCACCGAAATGAGCGATCGGTCCCACCGAGTTTGCCTGACCAACTCTCTGTTTGCTTATTACTGAAATCGGTCTCACCGAGTTCATGTGATCTGTCTCACCGAGATGAGGTTTCGCCCTAACCCTAGCGCATCAGTCTCACCGAGTTGGTATTGTTGGTCCCACCGAAAAGCCTAACGTTCACATTTTGAACCAGGTCGGTCTCACCCAGTTTCACTATTCGGTCCCACCGATTTTGGTAAATTGTGTGTAATGGTTAGATTTTGTGTGGAGGCTATATATACCCCTCCACCCCCTTCTCCATGAGAGAGAGAGCCATCAGAACGTGCCTACACTTCCACTACTCATTTTCTGATAGAGAACCACCTACTCATGTGTTGAGACCAAGACATTCCAATCCAACCACAAGAATCTTGATCTCTAGCCTTCCCCAAGTTGCTTTCCACTCAAATCATCTTTCCACCATATCCAAATCTGTGAGATAGAGTTGAGTGTTGGGGAGACTATCATTTGAAGCACAAGAGCAAGGAGTTCATCATCAACACACCATCTATTACCTTTTGGAGAGTGGTGTCTCCTAGATTGGTTAGGTGTCACTTGGGAGCCTCCGTCAAGATTGTGGAGTTGAACCAAGGAGTTTGTAAGGGCAAGGAGATCACCTAATTCGTGAAGATCTACCCAAGTGAGGCAAGTCCTTCGTGGGCGATGGCCATGGTGGGATAGACAAGGTTGCTTCTTCGTGGACCCTTCATGGGTGGAGCCCTCCGTGGACTCGCACAACCGTTACGCTTCGTGGGTTGAAGTCTCCATCAACATGGACGTATGATAGCACCACCTATCGGAACCACGCCAAAAATCTCCGTGTCTACATTGCGTTTGCTCCCTCCAAACTCCTCCCCTTTACCTTCATATGCAATGATTTACATTCCGCTGCTATACTCTTAGAATTGCATGTGTAGGTTGATTGCTTGACTTGTGTTAAGTTGCTAAAATCTACCAAGACATAAAATTGGGAAAAGGCTAGATTTTTATTTGGTCAAGTAGTCTAATCACCCCCCTCTAGACATACTTTCGATCCTACAAGTGGTATCAGAGCTTTGGTCTCCATTTGCCTTGATTTCCATAGCTTTGGTGATCATAGCCTTGGTTTCACAACCTAGGAGAGTATGGCGTCTAGCGAGGGAAATTACCACCGTAGAGGTCCTTACTTTGATGGTACTAATTTTGCTAGTTGGAAGCATAAGATGAAAATGCATATTCTTGGACATAACCCCGCCGTTTGGGCTATTGTGTGTATTGGTTTGCAAGGTGAATTCTTTGATGGGAGAGAACCAAATCGCGAAGCAACTGCGGAAGAGTTGAAAATGCTGCAATACAACGCTCAAGCTTGCGATATCCTCTTCAATGGATTGTGCCCTGAAGAATTCAACAAAATCATCCGTCTTGAGAATGCAAAGGAAATTTGGGATACTTTGATTGATATGCACGAAGGTACCGAGTCCGTCAAGGAATCCAAGTTGGATGTGCTTCAAAGTCAACTTGACAAGTTCAAAATGAAGGATGGTGAAGGTGTCGCTGAAATGTACTCTAGGCTTGCTCTCATCACAAATGAGATTGCCGGCTTAGGAAGTGAAGAGATGACTGACAGATTCATCATCAAAAAGATCCTAAGAGCCTTGGATGGAAAATATGATACCGTGTGCACATTGATCCAAATGATGCCCAATTACAAAGATCTCAAGCCAACGGAAGTCATTGGAAGAATTGTTGCTCATGAGATGTCACTCAAGGACAAAGAAGAGCTTCACAACAAGTCTAGTGGTGCTTATAAAGCCTCATGTGATGCTCCTGCCACATCAAGTGAAAAACAAGTCTTCAATGAGGAATTGAGCTTAATGATGAAGAACTTCAACAAATTCTACAAGAGTAGAAGCAAAGAGAGAAGTTCCAAATCAAGATCCTACCATGACAAAAGATCTTCTAGTCGTGAACATAATTGCTACAATTGTGGAAGACCCGGACACTACTCCAATGAGTGTACGGCCCCATACAAAAGAAAATAAGACTCACCTAAAAGAAGAAGTAGAAGAGAAGAATCACCTCCAAGAGAGAGAAGGAGTAGAGATGACCGTTATGAACGAAGAACCTCTCGTAGAAGCAAGGATTCGGAAAGGAAGGACAAGTCATCAAGGAGCTATACAAAACAAAGACATCAAGCTCATGTTGGTGAATGGGTATCCGGTTCTGACTCCGACCATCACTCCGAGAGAAGTTATCACTCCGACTCCAAATATACTCAAGATGAAGGTGTTGCCGGTCTTGCACTTGTGTCAACCAACTCCTATGACATATTTGACTCGCCAAATGAAGGAATTGGAAGATGCTTCATGGCTAAAGGCCCCAAGGTATCACACCTCGAGTATATTGATTTCAATAGTGATGAAGTTGATTTGCTAGGTGATGATGAGTTACTTGTTGACAATGCTAGTGATGAAAACTATGATGAAACTACTATTAATCATGCTAATCGAGATGAAACGAATGAAAATGATAAGAAGGAGATTGAGCGTCTAACTAAAGAACTAAACACTCTTAAGTTAGCTCATGAAACTACTTTAGAAGATCATCGAGAACTTTTAAAAACTCATGAGAAGCTACGCTTCGAGAAGCTCAACCTAGAGCAAGAACATGGGTTCTTAAAAGCTATCAATGATGATCTTCGGAAGAAAAGTTCTTCTTACATTGCCAAGCATTTACTCTTGTCTACTTACATGCCACAAGTAAAATCTAGCAACAAGGGTAAGAAAGATTCTTCTTCTAGTAGTAACAATAATCATGCTAAATCCAATATTGTTGCTTCTAGTAGTTCTCTTGATTCCACTAATGATTCTCTTAGCCAAGTTACACTTGAGCAAGAAAATAGCTTATTGAAGGGAATTATAGAGAAAGGTGTTTACAAGAGCCTTTCCAGAAGTAAGTAATTTGAGGAAATTGTACGCAAGCAAGGGAGGCACCGAAAGAATCAAGGTGTTGGTTTTGAATGAAAGTTCAATGCCAATGGAGTTGAGTGGGAAGAAGATCAATACCCTAAGACGAAGTTTATTCCTCAACAAGAGAAGTATGATCCTACTTCCTTCAAGGGGACACAAGCTCAAGATGATCTTCCACCACAAGACCACAAGCTAAAAGGCAAGGACAAGCTTCAAGAGGAGATTGATGCATTTGAAGAAGCTCCAAAGGCCTTGGTCAAGTGGGTTCCCAAGACTACGTCAAGTTCTACTTCATCAAGTACATCTACAACCCCAACGATTCCCATCAAGATGATGTGGGTTCCGAAGAAGAAGAACTAGAGAGCTCATGAGGGTGACTCCGCCAACATACTTCACTCATATTCATATTGGCAAGGACAAGTGCAATCAACTTCCACATCTTGCACTAGTTCAAGGAGTCACAAACCCTCTTGTTGGTAAGTCAAGGGACAAGGTAACCTAATGCTTTCATGGACATCATCTTGTGTGTACTTCACTCTATGTCTATGGATATTCTTGTTTGTTCCTTGTGGGACTAACCCGTGTAGGTATTGAAAGTGCAACTCACTCCAAAGGATTGCTCCAAATGATCTACATCAATATTGAGCATCCACATCTTCAACATCTACACGAAGTCATCATCGACAAAACCCAAGGTTAGTTCATCCCTCTTAGGGGGGATATCACATCTAGGGGGAGCTTTACTCTAAGAATTGAGCTAAAGCAACTCTAATGGTGTGAACACAACAATGCTTTATGTAAAAGTGGTAACCCCACTTGTGCTTAAACGATGAGTATGACCTATGATCAAATGTTCTCATTTGACTCCTAAGTCAATATACTCATATATAGATGACCTAGTCATCGCCAATTGCTTGATAGATGCTAGAGTGTTTGTGCATGCTTTGCCACATATTTCATTTGCCATCTTATTGTGTGAGCATGCTGGATGCATAATTTTCTTCATTCAAGGACATCCATTTGTTGCTTTGATTGTTTGGTCTTTTCTTTTGACAAATGGATGGAAAAGAATGCCTAAGTACTCCCTCTAGCTATCTATGCTTTTCTCGTCTCAAACTCTATTCATACTACATCACAAAGTTTGATCAAGTCAGATTCGAACCCTCTAGGTGAGGAACACTCGGAGCCACCGATTCATCATAGACTTAAACTTCCAAAACCTCTCGATGTATTTCGGTCTGACCGATTAATTCCTTTCGGTCATACCGAGTTCATTGAGTTGATCTAGGTTTCAATCTCGGTGCCACCGAGTTGCTCAACTCGGTCACACCGACAGGGTCTGGATATATATACCCACGGGTCGAATTTTGGAAATTTCTCTGAAACCCTTCGCCCGCGCCTGTCCAGCTCTACCGACTCGAGGTCTCCAGATCGTCTCCTCCGTTGCCAGCGACCTCCTGCCGCTGGTCTCCGCCGCCGTCAATGGAATCTTCGCCGCCGTTGTCGCCGTAGCGAGTTCACCACCGAGTTAGGGTATGAACTCGACCCCTTTGTGCAATCTTTACCTCTGATTCCTGCACTTAGGTCAATGCCATGAATCTTACCACGTTTGAGATACTTCTATCCAATCAAAAACTCCTTTAGATTAGTTTTGATTCAAAAACTTAGGGTTAGGTTTCCGCCGAATTCATCTCGGACCGACCGAGTTGTAGAAATCGGTCTCACCGATTTGGCTCAGTTCATTGCACTTGTGATTTTTGGTCTGACCGAAACTTACAAATCGGTGTGACCGAGTTTGATTCTCAGTGAAACCCTAGCAATATCGGAGTCACCGAACCGTGTCTCGGTCTGACCGATTTCACTGGTTTAGACTCTAATATTGCTTCGGTGTCACCGAGTTTAACAAATCGGTAGCTCCGAAATGACTTCTGTAGAAAACTAAAACTAAGTTTTTGACTCATTTGTTGTGCAAAATCTCTGCACTTTGTGATGCTCATCCACTCTGTCTCAACTATATCTATTCACAGGGTCAGCTTTCAGCCATGTCAGACAACAGTGACAGCCAAAACAGGTCTAAGGAACAGGTTAACTTAAGTGAGGGCACTAGTCCCTCTGACTGCTATGATGATGGGAGCAGAAGTACTCCTAGCAACCTGCCTAAGGCTGCTACTAGGTAGAGGAGGAAAAGAAATTCAGATTCAGAAGATGAAGATTTTGTGGCTGATGAGGAAGTCACTTCAAGGAAAAAGGTTCTCAAGAAAGAGTTTGGCACAGCAGCCTCAACCAAGCCAGGTATGAAGAAGAAGGAACCAGCCAGAAGGATCCCAATGTCCAAAGCAAGAGCCTCAACACAGGAAACCATTGGGATCTCTCTTGAACCAAAGGAGGCTGGTGAAGGCAAGAAGAGGCAGGAAAGGGTCAAGAAGACCATGGCCAGAGTAATTGGCAGACCATCCATGGTCAAGGATTCAGATGAGGATGAAGAAGATGTTGCACCAGTTCCCAAAGCTCAGAAGTTGATGGGGGATGCCATCAAGTCAGGGGTTACTCCATCAAAGCCCAAGACTGCCCCCAAGACTACTGCTGCTACTCAAGCGTCTAAGCCTGCAGCACTCAAGAGATCAACTAGGAACATACCAGCTGCTGAGAAGAACAAGGCCCCAGTGCCTGAAGTGGAAGAAGAATAAGAAGCCCAAGTGCTTAGAAAATTGAAGCCCAAGATCCCAGATCATGATGATACACATCCTATGGCTGAGAACATGAAGCTAAGAAAGGATGCAGGTCTCAGGCTATGGAGGTAGACAGACCCATATGCCACCAGAAGGAGGACTGCTGTAGACTACAGGTTCCACACAAAGGAATAGCAAGATTTCTATGAGACTGTGCTCCTGGACAAGAAGCCCATAGTCAGTGGTATGAGATGGGTTGACTGGACTTACATTGAGAACAATGCAGATCACTTCCCAGGAGTTCATGATAGCTTCAGACTGACTGGAGTTGACAAATTTGTTGGCCAGAAACTCACCAAGTGGAATGATGAGATGGTGATGCAGTTCTACTCCACAGCACATTTTTACCCAGATGGTAAAATTGCATGGATGACTGAGGGTACTAGGTACCAGTCTACAGTTGCTGAGTAGGCCAAGCTTATCAATGCCCCTGAAGAGCAAGAGGATGACACAGATGTGTATGCCAAGCCAAGGAAAAGACACAACTCCATGGCACACATGTACAAGGAGATTCCTGATGCTGCCCTGGATACTCACAAGTTTGGCTCTGTGTACTATCTGCTGTCTAGACTGCCCACAATCAACACTATCCTCAGGCACACATTGTTGCCCAAGTCTGGAGATGACAGGATGATAAGAGGACATTCCATCAATTTGCTGCACATGTTTGACATACCAGAGAAGTTCAAAGTGATGACATTGATTGTAGAGACAATCAAGAGGACTGCTGCTGATCAAAAGAGATCATGTGGATATGCTCCACACATTCAGATGCTCATCAACTCCAAGATGGGCAAAGGCACATATCTTTTGGACAAGGAGCACCTTCCCCTGAGGCCTGAATTTGAAGACAATGAAGTTTTCATGGATGCTACACATCCTACTTCAGTAGAGGCTCAGGAGAAGATGGAGAAAGCTAAAGCAGAGAAGGCAGCACAATCTTCACAAGTTCCAGATGCTTCAACTGCTCACCTCAAGACCAAGTAGGATCGGCTGAGCTATCTGCTTGAGGCCACTATCAGAATTGAGAAAGGATTAACAACCCTAACTCAAAATCAAGAGAGTCTTGAGAGGATCATCGAGACAAAGTTTTATGATCTAGACTTGAAGGTCACAGAGATCCAGACTGCAGTTGAGCAACTCCAGGATGAAGCTGAAGAGAGAAGAGGGAGAGCTACCACTGAAGCTTTTCAGAGAGTGCCTAGGGCACAAAGGTCTGTCGCTGTGCCAGCCAGTGACACAAGGGCTACTACATAAGCACCAGTAGCTACAGCCTCTGTTGTCCCTCCAGTTGCTACTCCACAAGCTCCACAGACCTCTTCGGATGCATTCGTTGCAGGACTTCTCTCCACGCCACCTTCGCACTCCAGAGCTCCCGGCGATCGTGCTTAGAGAGCCGCATAGCACTATGCATTTTCAAGCTTTTTGGTAACTTGTTGCCAAAGGGGGAGAAAGTGTATAGATCATAGGCTTCGAGAGAGAGTGTTTTGCTTCTTTTGCCTCTCTTGCTACTTTATTTGCTTGCTCGTTTGGTTGATACTCTACTTGTGTGTGTGAGATACTTATATGATCATGTGTTTGATCATATCATACTTTAATGTTTATGCTTGAATGATGATATTCTATTTCTCATATATGATCATTCATATCTTGTCTTGGTAATGAGTGCATATTTCATATTCTATCATTTTGAGCGCACCACCAAGATGTATGTGACATGGAAGAGTAACCCATGATCCTAATCAATTGTGCATTTGCATTCAAAAGCAAATTTTAAATAATGCAGAAATTTAGGGGGAGCTTTTGCTTATCACATACTTCTCAAAGCGATGATGTACTTCATTTATATTATCATTTGTCGAAGCTTTGATCTATATGTTGTCATCAATTAGGGGGAGATTGAAAGTGCAACTAATCCCCGGGTGGTTTTGGTAATTCATAACAACATATAGCTCATTGAACTAATATCCATTCAAGATTAATGTTTCAGAAAGTTCAATGATTGGTATGGCATGGACTAGAGATGTGGACCCCTCAAAATGCTAAGGACACATATTGGCAAAAGCTCAAGACTCTACATTTTCATTTTAGTGATCCAAGATCACATTGAGTCCATAGGAAAAGCTAATACTATTAAAAGGGGATGAGGTGTTGCTTAATGGCTTGCTTGCTCAAAATGCTTAGTGATATGCTCCAAAAGCCCTCAACCACTTTCTCATTTCCACATTTGTCCTAAACCTAAAGTCAAACTCGGCCCCACCGATTTGATCTATCCGGCGCCACCGAGTTCACTTGACATAGCCATTTCCAGAAACACTAATCAGTTCGGTCTCACCGATAGGGATCTCGGTCTCACCGAGATGGGATTGCAAACTCTCTGTTTCCCTTCGTAACGTTTCGGTCTAACCGAGATGAGCGATCGGTCCCACCGAGTTGGTAATGCAAACTCTCTGTTTCCTTTTCATAACAATTCGGTCTCACCGAAATGAGCGATTGGTCCCACCGAGTTTGCCTGACCAAGTCTCTGTTTGCTTATTACTGAAATCGGTCTCACTGAGATGAGGTTTCGCCCTAACCCTAGCGCATCGGTCTCACCGAGTTGGTATTGTTGGTCCCACCGAAAAGCCTAACGTTCACATTTTGAACCAGGTTGGTCTCACCGAGTTTCACTATTCGGTCCCTCCGAGTTTGGTAAATTGTGTGTAACGGTTAGATTTTGTGTGAAGGCTATATATACCCCTCCACCCCCTTCTCCATGAGAGAGAGAGCCATCAAAACATGCCTACACTTCCACTACTCATTTTCTGAGAGAGAACTACCTACTCATGTGTTGAGACCAAGACATTCCAATCCAACCACAAGAATCTTGATCTCTAGCCTTCCCCAAGTTGCTTTCCACTCAAATCATCTTTCCACCATATCCAAATCTGTGAGAGAGAGTTGAGTGTTGGGGAGACTATCATTTGAAGCACAAGAGCAAGGAGTTCATCATCAACACACCATCTATTACCTTTTGGAGAGTGGTGTCTCCTAGATTGGTTAGGTGTCACTTGGGAGCCTCCGTCAAGATTGTGGAGTTGAACCAAGGAGTTTGTAAGGGCAAGGAGATCGCCTACTTTCTGAAGATCTACCCAAGTGAGGCAAGTCCTTCATGGGCGATGGCCATGGTGGGATAGACAAGGTTGCTTCTTCGTGGACCCTTCGTGGGTGGAGCCCTCCGTGGACTCGCGCAACCGTTACCCTTCATGGGTTGAAGTCTCCATCAACTTGGACGTACGATAGGACCACCTATCGAAACCACGCCAAAAATCTCCGTGTCTACATTGTGTTTGCTCCCTCCAAACTCCTCCCCTTTACCTTCATATGCAATGATTTACATTCTGCTGCTATACTCTTAGAATTGCATGTGTAGGTTGATTGCTTGACTTGTGTTAAGTTGTTAAAATCTGCCAAGACATAAAATTGGGAAAAGGCTAGATTTTTATTTGGTCAAGTAGTCTAATCACCCTCCTCTAGACATACTTTCGATCCTACAGACCTCTACGGTGGTAATTTCCCTTGCTAGACACCATACTCTCCTAGGTTGTGAAACCAAGGCTATGATCACCAAAGCTATGGAAATCAAGGCAAATACAGAGCAAAGCTCTGATACCACTTGTAGGATCAAAAGTATGTCTAGACGGGGGGTGATTAGACTACTTGACCAAATAAAAATATAACCTTTTCCCAATTTTAGTTGTGGGCAGATTTTAGCAATTAGCACAAGTCAAGCAATCAAGCTACACATGCAATTCTAAGAATGTAGCAGCGGAAAGTAAAACATTGCATATGAAGGTAGAGGGAAGGATTTGGAGAGGGCAAACGCAATAGAGACACAAAGATTTTTGGCATGATTCCGATAGGTGGTGCTATCGTACATCCACGTTGATGGAGACTTCAACCCATGAAGGGTAACGGCTGCGCGAGTCCACGGAGGGCTCCACCCACGAAGGGTCCACGAAGAAGCAACCTTGTCTATCCCACCATGGCCATCGCCCACGAAGGACTTGCCTCACTCAGGTAGATCTTCACGAAGTAGGCGATCTCCTTGCCCTTACAAACTTGTTGGTTCAACTCCACATCATGTCGGAGACTCCCAAGCGACACCTAACCAATCTAGGAGACACCACTCTCCAAAAGATAATAGAGGGTGTGTTGATGATGAACTCCTTGCTCTTGTGCTTCAAATGATAGTCTCCCCAACACTCAACTCTCTCTCACAGATTTGGATATGGTGGAAAGATGATTTGACTGGAAAGCAACTTGGGGAAGGCTAGAAATCAAGATTCTTGTGGTAGGATTGGAATATCTTGATCTCAACACATGAGTAGGTGGTTCTCTCTTAGAAAATGGATGGTGGAAGTGTAGGCACGTTCTGATGGCTCTCTCACAAATGGAGAAGGGGGTGGAGGGTTATATATCGCCTCCACACAAAATCCAACCATTACACACATTTGACCCATCTCGATGAGACCGAATGATTAAACTCGGTGGCACTGATTAGTTCAAAATGCGAAAGTTAGGAATCTCGGTGGGACCGACTGGAACAACTCGGTGAGACCGATGTGTTATGGCTTAGGGAAAACCTCATGTCGGTGGCGCCGATTGCATCAACTCGGTGAGACCAAAGTGAAGCAACAGAGTGTTGGTCAAGCCAACTCGGTGAGACCAATTGCATAACTCGGTGAGACCTAAATAAATGCAATAAGACACAGAGTGTTGGCAAGGCCATCTCAGTGAGACCGAGACCCGTATCGGTGAGACCGAACTGTTAGGGTTTCTGGCTGTGGCTATGTCATATGAACTCGGTGGTGCCGGATAGAAAGAATCGGTGGGGCGGAGTTGGAGTTTATGGTTTTGACATATTTGGATGGAGAAAGTGGTTGAGGGTTTTGGAGCAATATCACTAAGCATTTTAGCAATCAAGTCATTAGGCAACACCTCATCCCCTTTTAATAGTATTGGCTTTCCTATGGACTCAATGTGATCTTGGATCACTAAAATAAGGATGACGAGTCTTGAGCTTTTGCCAATTTATGTCCTTAGCATTTTTAGGGGTCCACATCTCTCATCCATGCCATGCCATTCATTGAACTTCCTGAAATATTTATCTTGAATGGATATTAGTTCAATGAGCTATATGTTGTTATGAATTACCAAAACCACCCGGGAATTAGTAGCACTTTCATAGAGCTAGTTCAACTCTAGTGTAAAATTATATATACTAGATGATAGAACTAGTTCAACTCTTGTGTAAATTTATTTGAACTAGGCTATACAGCTAGTTCAACTCTAGTGTAAAATTATTTAAACTAGCTTATAGAGCTAGTTCAACTCTAGTGTAAAATTATTTGTACTAGGCTATAGAGCTAGTTCAACTCTAGTGGAAAATTATTTGAACTAGCTTATAGAGCTAGTTCAACTATAGTGTAAAATTATTTATACTAGGCTATAGAGCTAGTTCAACTCTAGTGTAAAATTATTTGTATAGGGTATAGAGCTAGTTCAACTCTAGTGTAAACTGTAATACTAGATTATAGAACTAGTTCAACTCTTGTGTAAATTTATATGACTAGGCCTATGCAAGCTAGTTCAACTCTAGTGTAAAATTATTTGTACTAGGTATAGAGGTACTTGACTCTAGTGTAAAATTATTTGTACTAGGTTATAGAACTAGTTCAACTCTTGTGTAAAATTATTTGAACTAGGCTATAGAGCTAGTTCAACTCTAGTGTAAAATAATTTGGACTAGGCTATAGAGCTAGTTAAACTCTAGTGTAAAATTATTTGAACTAGCTTATTGTAACACCCCCGGTGATTAGCCATAGTAATCACTTTTGATAATGACATGTCAGCGAGGTTAACACTGCATAATCATCATTAGCATCATATTGCATTTCAACTCCTAAGTCAAATTCAAATATAAATGAAAGTGAAATATAAAAGTGGTCCAACATAAAAACTAAAATGTTCAGTAAATAACAAATATTGCACAGACCATTCTAAAATTCAAACTAACAAATAATAAAATAATTAGGTGGCTCTAACATAATTAAAACAGCGAGGAATAATGCAATTTAATTATTATAAAAATTGTGTGAACTCAAGTTGACTCCAAACCAATTTTTGGTAGTGGTAGGTAATGCCTAGTATTTGTTGGAGCAATTCCTATGTGTTACAAAATTCAATATGTGGCCTAACTATTTACTAAACTGAGAAATGAGAATAAAGAAAAAGAAAAGAGAAAAAGAAAAACAGAACAGAAAAGAAAAAGAGAAAACGGACCCCCCCTCTTCTTTTGCTCGCTTTCTTCGTTTGCTCTCTCTTTCTTTCTAAGCTGTTGCCGTTATCTTTCGCTTCCTAGCTCTCAGTTCTCTCTTTTTCGTCTTTTCTCTTTTCTTGGGACTTCCTTAGCATCACGTGCTTCATTAGGTCTGCCCTCTTTTAGGAAATGTAGGAACTTTGCTCTAGGACGGTGTATGCACTGTGTTTTCGCGGCAGTGCCTGCTCGTATGCTTTCGCGTCTAGTTTCTGGAGCATATAGGGTGAAGAGGCCCGATTCCCACCGTTTCCGTAGGGACTGTCAGCTGTGGTCGGGGATGGTCGACGGGGACTCGGCGAATTGTGTGTAGGCAGTCCTGCTTGGACGAATCTTCTACTCAGACTAGGCAGACCTGCGAGGGACGAAGCTGCTACGTCTCGGCTTCTTCTTCATATTTATACTGTTGTTTTCTCTTTCTTTCTCTTCTTTTCTAGCGTCTCTTATCTTATGCATTCCTTGCTCTTTATATCGATTGGTCTCCTTTCTTCAGCTCTGTCCAACTTCTCCTTCCTACAGTCACTTCTGTCATTCTTCATCGTACCGAGTGCCGGGGGTCTTCCGTTTCCCGATCACGATCTGGATCGGGAGGTTGGGGCTTACTATGGGTAGCGGCTACGGTAGGGTAAGGAGGATAAGTAGGGGAAGATCGGTAGGTTGGGGGAAGGATTGTAGCGCTTCGTTCGAGCGCGTCGTCTATGTGGCGTATCATCGCGGGAATCGTGCCTCGCGCCCCGATCTTGATCTTGGCGTGTGGTAGTATCGAGAGGGGTGGGTGGGGGCGTGCTAGGTTCGGGTCTCCTGGGGGAGTCATATAAGAGAGGGGGGGGCGCGGTGGGCGGCCGGCTGGGCTTCGGCCCGTTGGGCGGGGTGGAGGGGTGTTTGCTCTTTTTTTTTTTCTGTTTCTTTTTTCCTTTTCTTTATTTCTTTCTCAATCTGTAACTAGCTAACCTAAAATGGTGTTTTGTAAAAAGTGTGCCTTATGTCATAAATACAGTGCATTATTCCTTACCCGAAAATTAGTTTGACAAAACATATTTCCATATTTATTTCAGATTTAATAATGTTTCTAAATATTTATCTTTATCCACTGTTTGAGGTTGTTCGACGTCACTTATCCAATTCCATGCAATGTGTTGGTTTGGTCAATTTTAGAATCAGCCTCTGGAACTATTGCTACTATCTGACATTTAGTTTCTATGTTGGACAACTTTTATATTCCACTTTCCTTTAAATTTGAATTTGGCTTAGGAGCTCTGAATTGAAAGCAATATGATGACTTGATGATTAGCCACTATTAATCATGATGAACATGGCCTCAGTCAAAGGGTGATCACTGTAGCTTAATACAGGGGGTGTTTACGGCGGGTTCATCACCCCCCCAGATCAAGAGAGAGTGGCGGTCGAGGCTCGGGACGCCGCGATGGGGAGGCGGGGAGTGCAGGCTCGGCGATCGACGGTGGCTGATCAGGGCGATGGCGGACGAGTAATGGCGGGGACGCGGTCGCGTGCGAGCAGCGCCGATCCAGTTTCTGGTCGGGGGAGGGGGGAAAAAAGGGGAACGAGGGGACCGTGACGAGGGGGTGAGTGG